>CM074496.1:16590643-16872020 GCA_037389245.1 Oryzias sinensis | reverse complement strand
GGGTTAACAGCAAAACACCCCTTTCAAAATGGTTTCAGCTGAACATTCAAAATGGCTGCCAAGCAGCTTAACAAACATTTGTCCAAATATGCCCTGGTGAGGAAGCAAGTGAGCAGAAAAACAGGTAAAAATCAAGTGGACGCACACAAGTAACAAATGCCACTTTGTTACAGAAAGCAATTGGGAAGGGGACCCTCAGTCCAGTTCTCATAAAAAGCCAATAGTCTCTAGAGTCTAGACCAGGCGGGGGCGGGGTTTAGACTCACCGCTTGTGATTCCAGACCCCGCAACAAAGACAGAAAAGTCTATTCAAGGTTGTGGAAAATGGACAAAAGTTTAAAAGAAAACATCAAGCTCATAAATAACTAAAATAAATAGTTAAACTATTATCCTGACATCATTTTGAATCAATACAAGTATCGCCAAATGAACTATCGTGATACGTCGGCGAAACAAATTTTAAAACACCCCTAGTGTTGCGGCTCCCTGTGTTTTCATGTCTGTGGGAAACTGATCCAATTGGCTCTTTGAGAGGTAAAGGTTGCCGACTCCTGGTTTAGACACTAGTGTGGGAATTGTGCATTAGGGACTTGCTCCCTCCTCTGCAATCTCTTCCTTATGCATTGGCCAGCTCACTGAATAGCAGGTCAGTCATTTCAGGCTAGGCAAACCTAGCCACATCCCCATGTGAGTATGCACTTATTTACAGGTTGAATCAGTTTGGTGTAAATCCTGCAGCTGTAGACAGATTAATCAGAAACACCTCTTATCCACTTGTGTAACTGGAAAGGTCACCTGCCTTAGACAAACGGTGTGTAGGTGTGCCTTAACAAATTTACTGCACTCATTACGTGTAAGGCATTTTATAAGGCCAAATAGGAATTCTGCACACCTGTGTGATCTATGGTGACAGGTCGTCTCTCTCTCCTACCTTTCACCTTGTTCTTTTATCCCTCCTCTTAGATTTTCACTTATCCGCTGTCGTTGCTGCTCACCTTTTTCTTGCAGTCTCGATATGGTCTGAAGTGTGCTGAGCAATGCAGGGTTGGAGAAATCAATTTGGTAGCTGGAGGGTCTGCCAGGATCCCCACTGTGTTGGTATGCTGGTGTTTCCAGCTGAGCTGAAGTCTCGGTTGCTCTCCATCGTGTTGCTTAGTGACCACAAACTCATAATCCAAGTTAGCGCTGGAGAGAAGTCTCCTCTCTGAGGGTGTTAATATAGCTGTGGAATTCTAATAAACCCCGTCTATCCTCTCAGTTATTTCTCTTTTATCCTCCTAATTGACATGGTCAGATTTATTACAAGCCTTAGGTGTTTTTCATTTTACATAATTCACACTGTAATCAAATAAACTTTAAAAACTCTTGAAGAAAAGGAGGTGAAAGCTTAATTAGTACAACTTATTAAAGGTACCGCAACATACATCTGATGTTTGAGTCGTGTTTGATAAGATATTCTGTCTAAATTGGAATCAGAATCTGAAAAGTCAGCTTTTTTTGTTTTTTTTTACTATCATTTTCCGAATTGTGGCTGAAAATATTTATCCTGACTTTTAGTCCTCATCTCTGAACACTTGATTGTTTTTCCAGCTACTAACTTACAGTTTTTTTAACTTTATTTTGGTGAAGCATTAACGTAAATCATCTGAAATTTTTTGGATTCAGATTGAAATAGATTTATTTCAAGCAATCAAAACATAAACTACTAAAGAGGACAAATAAAGAAGATGTATTTTGAAACATGGATATATCAAAATGTAAGTGATTTGTGGTGAGTTGATCGTAAAAGTGAAACATTAAAAAACGATGCATATCCAAACATACACATGGGATTGGATGCCATTATATAGACAGATTTCAGATAAAAAGGTACAATTATATAATTTTGGATGTTCTACATTCTGGTTCACTTGAACACACTGGATTGTGTTTTTTTAGCGAGAGGACCATATATTTTAGTTCAAAAGAACCAGGATCAGGATTACTGCTCGATAAAGTCATGCAACCTTTGTTCACATCAAATAAATTCCTGCTTCTACTTTTTAGGCAACAACTGGCAAAAGTGCGGCAAAGGAATCCATTTTTGACACAACGGAAAGGGGTGGGACTCCCAATTTTGTGACACGGCTGAAAAGTATGATACCACCAACAAACAAAAAATATGTGCCCATCATTGTTATGAGTTTGAAGCCAGAGGAAAGTCACCATGAATTCAATCTAGGTAAAGCAAAAATATTTACAAAAAAAGGAGGCTTTAAGGCTGCAGAGGCATGAGAATTCATGTCATATTTAAGATAAAAGGGTTCCTAAGAAACAAAGTGAGGATTTAAAATACCGGATAATGTCTATTTACATATTCTTAAACCAGCTTAAATGACAGAAATTGTGCATTTTTGCTTGAGACTGAGCCTCACTCAGGAAAACATATGAACACTGAGGCAGGTGGGGACTTCCCAAAATTAAATATTTTTCAGTAACTTCAGGCAGAGTAATTTACCTTTTTTTCCCAATCTATGGGCAGTAAGCATTATCAAACAAAAGCACAGAAAAATGCATCCCAACGGTAGATTTCTCATCTTCTTGCTACTACTCTGTGTTAGAAGCTGATTTTTGAAGAGATTGAGTGATTTGAAGTTTTAGCCATCTTCAAATGTTTTTTTTTAAGTCCTGTTGATCCTGATGTTATGGAGTCAACATCCCTGTTGAGATCTTTCTGCTAAAACTGAAAGTATTGGATTTATTTTCACAAAAAATACAAATATTACAAATAAATAAATATAATCTGCATCCACTGTGTCTACAAAAGGTAGGACAAAAGGGATTCAAAGCATCATGTGCTTGTTTTTATGCTTTTGTAATGTGCTATTGTACATGTGTAATATAAATTTATACTAGAAGAAAAGCATATTGATCATAACCGATTTCTGCTTTCAGTCAACATGTTTGTAGATTTTATGTGAATTGATTTGATCTTGTGGACACAATATTTCAAGTAATATTTTTTCTTTTTACCATTTAACTTTCTAAGACATAGACCTCTTGCAGGGCTTTTCTTGCAGCTCCATAGCCTGGAGCAAAATGGAGGCTCTGGTTGCCACTTCAGAAGAAAGATATTGATCAAATCATGAAGTGAGGGTGTAAAACCACCTGCTCTCCTGTAGTCATGCACAACAGACACGTGCACTGCTCCTCTCGCCTCTCCGACACAATGAAGCTTATACGCTTCCTAATTATCTAATCTCAAATGCCATTAGACTGAAGCCCAGGGCGTTCCTCTGAGATGGTCTGAGTTTTAATTAGGAATACTAATGTTGCTCCTTATTGGTCAGCCACTGTCTTCTGCAGCATTACTTACATTAAGCAAGTGCTTAATTCTGGAGTTTGCATTCATCTCGTTGCTGGTTTTTTAGTTTTAATCACTTCTCATCTACACATAACTGTTGAGTCTTTTCTGCCCCATCTGTTAACTCTATGCCTTAATTCATTCGCTGCTTTCTTTTGATGCCTGGACCTACTTAATCAATGATCGAGTCTTTTAGTTAGTGGAAAATGAAAACCAACTCCTCCAGTCTCCCTTCTATTGATCTTTTTGTTGATTCTTTCTAACTGAACTGGTAATTAATGGTTTGGATGCATCGAGTTTCCAAATAGGTGGATGGTTTCATTCCATTGCCTTTAAAGAGGCTTAAGTAAAATAGGAGACATTAAAGCTTTTAAAGTCTATGATAAAGCTCCACATCCGAACCAGGATACCTGAATGCTTTAATATAAACCCTGAAATCCTTAATTTTTCTTTTGAGTCTATTAACTTTTCTCATTTGTTTGGAGCTATGCTGTTTTGAATTTACTTTTCGTGAGCTCTAATTGTGTCTGTACAACTACTTTTAGTAATGGAAAAAAAAAAGTTAAATCAAACACTTAATGATGAAAGTCAAACTCCCAGCAGTTTAACCAATCTGAAAGAAACCAGAAGTTGCAGGAGGCGAACAGCGAACATGTAAATTCAGTTTGATAAAAACCCTGTTTAGAAGTTCATTCATTCTTTCTTTTTGATAAGAACAGGCATCAATCCAAAAAACTACATTTATGGCTTTTGTGTTAGCTGAGATGTGTGTTTTTGTTTGTTTTTTGATGTAGGAGTTGCAATGGAAGTCTGTTCAGACCAGAAGTGATTTGCCTATAGTCTGTCAGCTTTAAATTAGTTACGACTTAAAAACACAGAAGTTTAAGTTATTGAAGAGAAATGTAGTCATTGTTAGTTAGTGAATCTTTATGCCCTGTTTGTGTCTTTAAAGCTCAGTCAAGAGCATTCCAGAAACGCTGCTCTTTTAGTTGTTTCTTCCCTACTTGTGTTTTCTGCAGGCACAGTTGCTCACATTACAGATTTGATCTCATTGTGATCAGACTTCTCCCCACAAAACAAGACAACTGTGTGATCAAAGCACACCTGGATCAGCTGCACAACTTCACACTCCCTCTTTTTTCCTAGAAGAAGAGAGAGAGAATCTCCTCTTCCTGCCTGTATAGCAACCTGCTATTTTTTTTATTAGCAATTCCAAGGAATCAGTTGCTCCAACAAACCACATGAGATGGAACATGCATTGACATGCAACATTAACATTTAATGACATGGAAGACCTGGTCTGGATGCGACACTAATTAAGTTTAATGAACTATTCTTACAATTTTACTTTAAAGGGTTCTGATTTTTTTTAAAACAAGTAAATCATCAATGAATTATCAATCCTATTACTAATTGTTGTTTACTTACAAGAGTAATGATCTTTATTCTCCAGCATCTGCTGTAAAAGCTTGAAGTTTGGCTTGATTGTATGAAAAAAAAAAGTTACAGGTTTGGATAATCCTTAATATTTAAAATCTCAGATAAATGAAAGTGTGACTTTAAAGAAAAAAAGTTCTTACAGTTTAATAATTTGTGATTGATAAATTCTGCAGAGTTGGACAATCCTATATTAAGCATCTTTTTCTTTATTCAATTATATTTTCAAGGCTTATGCTGATTGATGGTTCCATTTCTATTAACATCCAGTTAGGTGTATATTAAATCTGCCCCAGTATTCCACTCTGTGTAAATCCCATACGAAATTTCACATATTATGTTTTGCTTTTTGTGCATTTTTGCTTCAGACTGAGCCTCACTCTTTTTAAAGCTGCTTTGAGCATGAGTGGACCACAGAAGAAACTGAGCCTTCCTTTGTCTGAGAACCTTCCAAGGTCAGCAAAAGCTGCTTTTTGGCTGTTTCTTGTAAACAGACAAGCATGACATCAGTGGAAAATTCTCACAGAAAAAAAACCTGCAGTGATTCTCACAAATAAACAGTAAACAACCATTATTGGTTTTGCAAAACAAATAACGCATTTCAAAATTGTTTTTTCCAAGGAGAAAATACCTTTAGTTTAAGAAAACAGGTCCTAGTGACTAGTTATGTTCCCAAAATAAGACATCTTAGTAAAACCATTTTTCTTATCTCATTGGCAGATTTTTTACTTACTTAAAAAATGTTCGAATTCTACGTATTTTTGACATATAGGGAGCCTGTTTTTGCAGTGTAAGATAGGTAATTTTGCATTCCAATGTGTGAAATTCGGTGTATAAGTTAAACAAGGTATCTGAAAATCTCAATCGTTGGTAACAAAAGTTGTTTTCAAATATGAGCTTGCATATTGCCCAATGAAAGAATAAAAAACACTTATCTTTTGCTTTAAAAGCTAAAAAACATAAGACGTCTAAGTTAAAAGAGTCAGAATGAAATATTGCCCATTTATACATAAGTTAGAGAGGTAAATAAATACACCATGTAGCTGGCAAGATGTGATGGAGCTTCCCTTTTGTAAGTCTTGAAGATGTTTTATATATACCTAAAAAACTGAAGAACATTAAGAAGAATTTCAAGATTTGTTGAATTTTGCATTCAAATACATGGTTTTAGGCCACTTTTTCTCAGTTTTTAATGAATAATTTTTACTCATATTTAAATTCCCTTTATCCATATTCTCCAGCTGAAAAGGTACAGAGCTGTGACAAACTCACAGATGATCTCATTTTAGTTTTTCCTGCCCACTTTTCCACTATTCCTCATACCTCACAATGACATTACTGCCTGCCATTATGAAGTTTGCTTTTAAGAAATGCTTAATGCGAGTTATTAAGGCCTTTCACCCACAGAGGGAGTGACAGAGTTCCCCCACGCTGTTATTTTTCTCCAGCCATCCATCATACTTTATACGTCCGCAGATGAGTATGAAAAGATAATCAAACTGCTGTAACGCTGCCACTAACAGGATTTTTTTTCTTTCTTACCTCTAATAAACGTTGCTAATCAAATCTTATTGTGACACTTTGAAAAGCACCATAAAAATAGCAATTATATAAACGTTTGAATGTTGCCTGGGTTATATGGGCGTAGCCGTGCACAGTAAGGTTCTTTATGAGCCTGTTATATGGAAGCAGCTGGGGACAATAAAGACATTCTTGCATTACTCTGTAGTGTTCGTTCCTTCATTACAGTGTAGTGTTTCTATAATTTCAGAGAAAGCAGATTTCACCACAAATAGGTTTTTTTTCTACATGTTTTTTATGGACTAAAATATTTAGCCAAACATATTCAAGGTTAGGTTTTTGAAGGCAGAACACTCAGAAGAAAGGGTCTGGAAAACAACGCTGCAATTGGATTTGGCAAAGATGGAAGCTCTACGGATTTTGATATAGTTTCTGGAGATATAGATATAGAGGAAGTGAGGTTTACAGGGATGAGAGAGAAGAAAGACAAGTAAGGCAGAGTGCCTCTTTAATAATTCAGCGCCCCCTGTCTGTATGAGTTAACATCAATGAAGTCCAGGGCAACCACCAAGACTGCACACTAGAGAGGCCTTAAAAACAATGTCGACTGCTGTACAGAGGGTCTATCAATGCACCTGCAGGAGAACAAATGGGCAAAATGCACATTCTTATGCTTACATCTACGCACACACACATTTGAATGATGATTAACGGGCAATTTGTGCAATCACTTGAAGGAATTTGCATTCAGTCCAAGCAAGCAGCTGAAAAATCAAAGTACACAAAAGAGTCACCCAGGCTGCTTTTCCCTATGGTGTACACTGTGCTTGTGAATTATTCAGGCGCTACAGAGAGCAGTGAATTCCAGCATGGCCTTCTGCTGAGACAGCAGGTGACCCCACCACCAACAGCAAGGACACGATGGCTCCTCTCCTCTCCTACCTTCTCCTCTGTACCTCAGGCCTGGAGTTTACACAAGAGTTTTTGAAGGTGTTGGTGTGTGGTATTTGGTACAGTTATTTACATACATTATTCTAAACATTGAAATGTGATGGTAGCTTGCGTTATATGTCTGCAGTTAAGGCAAGTTGCTACTGGGCTGGTCTACAACAGAAGTGATCATAGGGATGATGGGAGTGTTGTTACCAGAAGCCAACAGTTGGTACAACAAATAGCTAATGAGCCAACAATTAACCAGAGACAACAAAAAACAGTGAACAATCCTTTAACTTCCGAACTGAAGCTTGTAAGAAACTGAAAAATGCTGGAGCCTGGTGAAGTTCACCAGGTAACTGATATAAGTGCTTGTTAAACATACATGTCAGAGGGTTAGGGTCTTGGCTTTCCTTTTGCATAAGCTTAATTTAGTTTTGTCCTATTCACTTTTCTGGATCAGGTGTGACCCTAATTTGCAATAAACATGAAAAGTGGCAATAAACTAAAACCAATTTTGAACCCTTCTGTTTTTATTTTAATTGTGAACACTTGCTTTTGAAAATTGGGATTCATTTTAGGCTCATTTTTGCAACCAACTTCAAGTGGTCACATAAGAAATTGCGGGTTTTAGCACCTTAAAATTGTGGGTCAAAGTCTGTGTGTCAATAAGCTGTGCTTCTCAAATGAGGAAAACTTTTACAACCCAAGCAGAAAAAAATTAACTTGATGTGTTTTTATAAGACATCTAAAACATGATACAATTTTGTGTGATATGCCATAAAGTCTTATTTGGACTTTACAAAACAAGTTAGTACACTTTTAGGTCCTTCCAGGTCCATAAAATTATCTTAATCTGCCCCTCTTTCCAGATGATGTTTGATATTTTGTCAATCCCCCCAAAACACCAAAAAGTTAAAGAAATATTAAAGAAATTGAGAATAGGGCCTTGTCAAGGACAGGATCAACTTAACCACTGTTACATAGTGAATAGTGTGAATAATTAGCTCAGCTGACCTGGAAAAAGCGCTAAAACACGGAAGAATCTGCCCTTTTTTATGGTAATGCTTTTATTGTCACAACTGATACATTTACATGGTGAGACATGTGACAAACAGAAAATTATGTTTTGCATTTCTCTTTTTTTAGTGTGCATTTTTACTAACATAAAAAGCTTCGACAAATTTTACATTGAGTGCAGTTGGTGGCCATGAGCCCATGAGCATAGAAAAGAGTTTTTGACGGCATACTTATATTTTCAAACATAGATATTAATTCCCGCCGTGTGTGCATATTAGTGTGTTATGACTGTGAGAGAGTGTAAACTGTCTGAATTCTCAGTGGTTGAGAAAACACTGTTAACCTGTAGTGTACAGAACACATTTGACCTTTGACATGCCTTCCAAGCGCTGCAAATGGGGTTGTGCGCTGCTGTGGATATGCCTCCCAGTGCTTTACGTCCGCTTAAGTTAGAGTCTGGAATTTTCTGGATAAATTTTGGCTATCTGCATAAAAATTCCTGAGAAATTTGACAAGTTTAAACTGAAATCTTTCTACATTCATGAAATGTTAAAATGTTTCTTTTTGTGTACAAAAAGCATCACAATCCAATGCATCAAAATACATCAAAAACTGCTTAAGGGCTTGAGTCACCATAGTGTTTTGTCTGAGCATCAGCCTCCTTCAGTTGCTTCTTCTGCGGAAAATGCATGTGCCAAATCTAAGTTGCATGCAGTGTGCTTGTTGCAGAACAGATTTTGTTTATTTTGTAAGAATTTTTACATTTTCTTACAACTCCTATTTGAACATGTGGTTGTATAAATGAATCCTTTAAAAGTTGACTTGGTTGTTCACATTTGTTTCAAGTTATGGGTAATATGTGAGGACAAAAAATGTATCTGAATGTTCTGAGAAGTCAACAAAAAACGATAGAAACCTAATTAGTGGTAATAAATAATTCAGAGGCTAAATATTGATCATGTATGTTACAAAACAAAAACCATGACCAAGTGTAGCTTGTCAAAAGGATTTTAAACAGGTGAAATGGTTATAGAATAAACATTCGAACAGTCGAACTTTGAATAATCAGGGACTCGTTTTTTTTTACGCATGGATGGATTAAAATCACGGAACTGCCAACTGTTTGAAAAGTGATCATTTAGGATAAATTAATAATTGCGGTTTGTGCCCGGCTGGAATTATATGACACCACGTCTTTTATACATCAGAAAAGAGCTGTGAAAGCAAAAGCCTGGAACAAGATTCACGAGATTCGCACTGTTTTGACATTTCTCACCAAACCTCTTCCAACAGTGCACTAGTAAACACTAGAAAAAGAAAACCCTCGCTGTTTGTCCAGTGTGAACGGCATGGGCTAAAATGTATGTTCAAGAGCCTGCATTAAGGAAGTTCTTACATGCACGTCACATGCCCGGTGTGTTTGTAGCTTTAGAACGGTTGGCTTTTAATTATGACTCTTGCTTGAGATCATGATGATTCTCATATTGCTTTCTCAGTCAGCTTCACTGGCTGTTCTGCAGCGGTCAGACTGACAGGCACATTCTTGACCAAATGAAGACAAATGTCTTGTTTGGTGCTGAGATAGGAGAACAAAGTCGAACAGAAGATTGATAAGCCTGCAGCAGCTGTTGTTGCCAGAGAAAACCACTATGCGAGATGCACCCAGCCTTCGTCTGCTCTGAACTTCTTCAATAAATAAGTGAAAAAAGCTGACATTCATTAATTGTATTTTTACAAATGATAATCTATTTAGATGTTAAGATGGATTTCTTGTGCCAGTCAAGTAAAGATGCGATGTTTTTTTTTTGTGTTTTTCTCATACCAAAACCCCTAACATTCACCACACCCCCATCAGGAAAACATGCAGAATCAAAAGCCCTATTTCAGCCACACTTTCTGTCAAAAACATCTCATCTCTCTGATGCTGCATCTACAGGTCTTGTGCCCTAAAATGTAACTTTCTACATACAATCAATTACAGATGTGTCACTTTTTTAACAATCACGTCACAGAGGCTGTGTTTTCAAGTGACTCCTTTATCTCTGAAAAATGCTTTCACCATTTTGGTGGCTGATGCCACTTCACATCTGATCGAAATCACATTTTCTCATGTTTTTCATTTTTACAACAGCAAGACACTTTCTACTTCTACTGTAGCTCAATTAGTCCAGAAGTCCAGAAAAAGACGGATATGAAAATAAAAAAAAACACATTTACAAATGCTGCTCCGTAAGCAATTAGCAAATAGAGGCTGGATATTCTTTTTTGTTGATAATTCTATCAGTAGTTTGTTATCAAGTAATTTTCCTTGAGTAGAAGATAATTGGTTCTTTTTTAGGTCCAATTTCTACCAGTAAGGTAAACTTTTTTTCCTATTCTATTTACAAAAGCAGTTTTCTTTTATTTATTTTTTTAATCGGTAGGTATATCTAACCATTCCCTTCTTTCCTTTATTTGTGATGATCCTTGTTATACTGTGTTCACTGTACATCCTCTTTTACCACGGCTGGTATTGTTTGGGTGTGTGAAGATGGTGTCAGTGGTTTCCAGGCTGGACTGGGGTGAGTGGCCAGTGGTGATGGTCATTGCTGTGGCAGTTCTGATGACTGTTTCTTGGGTTTCAGAGTGTCTATGAGAGACTGGACGCTGCGTTTCACACTGGTGGTCACCCGTCGGGTCACTGAATCCGGAGAGGGGGAGGAGGAAGAGCCAGCGCGCTGAGAGGGTGGCCGGGCCACCAGACACTTCTGGTACCGGAGCTAAGAGAGGGCAAGACACAGTTATGCCAGTCGTGATATTATTGCTGCCATACTGTCTATTTCTGCAGTGTTCCACACAAATGAGGTAAAAATAACAAAACAGGAAGATCAATATCCTAGATCTGGGGTCTGCAACCTTTGACGCTAGCTTTGGGCCAGTTTCTTACTGACTAAAACCCAAGAAGAGCCATAAAGTGCCACTTCACTGTTTGGAAAATGCTTTTGTGGCCATTAAGCCTTTTATTCATAAATTTTAACCTATTATTTAAAAAAGAAAAGCTTTTTCTTTAAAGCCAAAGTGCCACAGTGGAGGGACAAAAGAGCTGCACATGACTCTGGAGCCTCAGGTTGCAGACACCTGTCATCAATAGCTACTTTAGATTGTGCCACAATTCTCCAAATGATGCAAAAATGTTTTATTTGAACTTTTCAGAGCTTACCACACAAGCCGCCTGCACAGCTTCCGAAACGCAGCCAGCATTGGGGTCACACCAGAAAGCATGACACTGGAAGTGCTGGCTCCCAGTGTCCATAATGAAGGCAAATGTATGGATGTCCCGCCCCACACCCATGAAGGACAGAAACCGCACACGGCACTCCACCAGTACCTCCTCTTCCTCCTCCTGCACAACAGAACGACAGAAATATTTTTAAACATTTTCTATAATCTCGAACTAGAGACAGAAACTGAAACAGAAACAGAGGAACTACAGTGAGTTAAGCCAGATCTGCTTCAATTTTCCATAATGTTTCAATTGTTTGCAAATTTGCTAAACACAGTTTGTTAAATTGTTGCAAACACAATAAAAACTCAAAGTTTCTTTTCTTGGCTGCACTTTTTCTATGTAGGCTCTTGAGACATGTTTACTAACAGGACCTTTGGTTTGTAACTATTAGTACTCTGAGCAGTAAAAATGAAGCCTGTATTGGGATGAACATTTTACCAGGAGTTTACTGTACAGTTTTCCAAAAATGGCTGATTGGGCAGAACAAAGTCAGACGAAAGTTAACTAAAAAAAAAACAGTTTCTAACCAACAACAAGTTTTTGTGAGCCTCCTTGCCTTTTCTTTGATGACGGCGACAGTGGTGTCAGCAATGCTCAGTATGACGGGAGTCCAGTCCTCTTTGCCTGTTGATGCCAGCAGGTTTTCTATGGCCCCATTTATGACGTCCATGCCTGCAAAAAACGGGTTAAAAAACACAGATAGGAGATAACATAATCTATAAAAAAACATGTAAGCTTTAAATATGAGTGTAAAGATGTCAGCAAGGATTTGGCTTCACCTATTGGACGAGACACAGAAGTCACACCCAGGTACAACACATGAAACTTCTGCACCAGCTCCGTCTTTGGCATCGGAAACTCTGGAGACAAAATGAAAAACAAGAACAAAAAAAAGGAATGATCAAATGCTTGGACAGCATGGCCGAAGGGGACAATTACCGGTAGGCGTAGTTAGCATTCTAGTTGTAGTAGTTTCTAATAGATGAGCCCAAAAACACTAACTCAGACAGACGTAAAAAGCTGAAAGTTTTAGAAAACAAATATAACGGTAATTAAACCACAAAATAGCTGCTTTTGGCAAAAGCCCACTGACCACTAATAATAATTATGAAATAAAATATTTTAAAAAGATATATACTGAATAAATAAATAAAAATTCTTATCTATTTCTGTGTTTAAAAATTAAAAACAAATAACTATAGGAGTTGACTGCATGTAATTTTTTTGTATGTAAACAGAGAATAATTCATGACAAATGTAAAAATCCATAAACTATAATGTTTTACTCCACATTAAAAAAGTTGTAGTTGTTTTTTAATGTAAAACTATATAGCCGGAATATCGCAACAGGATTAGATGATTCAAGACAACATCAGAAGTTTCTAAAGAGCAGTCCGTGGAATTGGCCAAATGCAAAGAAATAAGCAAAGGTTGGTGAATATTTTAACATTTTCTGCAGCTCTTTCATGGTTATAGCATGAAAAAACAGACCCAGAATTCCAGAAGGGAGCTGCCACCCTGTTTCAACTGTGACCGAATGACAGTGACAGATTAAAACCATCACCTTGGACTCATTCAACACGGGTGTTTTACTCTACAAGAAATTCAAAATTGACAAAACAGAAAATACTATTCAACTTTAAAATCTCTTTTGCCTGTACTTATTATTGATGTTAATGTAATCAACACGTCTACATCCCTGAATATTGAAAAATATGGGCATATCTCATGTAGGTTTTTCTAAATATGACTGTTTTAGAAAAGATTGTCAAACAACGATAGATTTACCATTGCTTTCAAAAAGTTCACCAGTCATGGCTGTCTTTGGCAAACTTGACTTGGACTTTTCAAATAATAATATGACTGAATGTCTGTACAGTTTCATGAGCTGTTAGGCTTTTCAGACAGTAATGTCATAAAACAATGGAGCTTGGACAGACTGGATCCAATGAGCACAGAATAGTCCTTTTTCTGCTGTTGTTCTTCATCAGTCTAATTTCTTCAAATTTCCTTCCAACACTCATGCAGCACTTCATTGAAAGGAAAGATATTGAGAGCAACTGTTTCCAACCCACTGCTGTGTCCACTCTATTGAGGAAGCTGAGTCTCTGTGAAAAACAATTACATGTACTTAGAAAAAATATATACACACACATATTCATGGAAGTTGGTTGTAGAGAAACTCTGAACAGAATTTTCTTTGACCGTAAAGCAGTGATGTGGGCTGAGGTGAACCACATTATTCTTGCAAGAAATTTGGGTAATTAGATTTTAATAAGGCAAATTGTCTCTGCAAATGAGAAACCAATACGTTTCTTTTGTAGTCTGATCACTCACACGGCTTGCCTCTTCTTGCAGCATAGAAGGAATAGTGGATAGATTTTTTCTCTGTTTTATTTTTGCTTTACAATTAATACGAATATTATATTAGAGAAAGGTAATCACAAAACAGAAAAGGTTTGACAATTTGACTTTGCAATGAGATAATGTGATTTTTGAAAGACATGTTGTTTTGGAGTCACTGCTATACTTATGAAAAACATTGATTCCTTTTTTTGTTAGCAGATGTTCATTGATGCTCAAGAGGAACTGGGGTTTAAAAAAGGTGGCCAATTCTGTCACAAGAGACAAAAAAGCACAAATAAAGAGGTAGCACAGGGCAGACAAATGCAGTTCCTTACACGTTTCAAGAAATATATTTGCCTGGGTTATGGAGCTAAGAAAACAAACAAGTATGCATACTGGAAATCATAGCTTTTTAAGCGCTTAATTCACAGATGCTCAAAAGTCTTTCCAGGTCCAGGTCAAGCTTAAAGTCTTTAGCTGTCATTTTTAAGTCAAGTCTCAATTTTTAAACTTGTTTTTTTTTTAAAAGTTAGTCATGATACAACTTGCCAGGAAGCAATAACAGAAAGTTAAAATTCCAGAATTCCTGAAGAAAACTTTGAAGGCAAGGAAGCAAATGAATATCGTAAAACAAGTCCAAGATTTCAACTTTCAAGTCAGGTCTGAAGTGTCAGCATGTGCGACTCAAAACCACAACCGTCCCAGTTCCCACCTCTGGTCTAAGTGTTCAATTATTTATCACTTCTATGTCAGGAGTCTCTGATATTTAAGAAACATAAACAAACACTCTTCTTCTGTAAGTGTGTACCTTGTAGTGGCACATCAGAGCCGTTTTGGGAAGAGTTGCCAGCTGCAGCTTTGGCACTTTTTCTTTCAGCCATAATCTAAACAAAGAAAAAAAAGGTTACACAGTGAGTAATAATTCAATCCAAATATTCACAATTACCTAATAAAAAAAGAGATTTCACAATGCCCTCCAAAACAATTTTAACTTTGTCCTTTTTTCTTGGTCAAAGACACATAAACACACACATACATTTAATTATGTCTACGCTAAATGTGTGTGAGTATATAGTGACATTTAACACTTTGCAGTCATTTGCTCCTTTTTCACATCATATGGGTGAGTACTGTTTGATGAAATTATACCTAATCCTTGCTAGGTCATTAATGTGGTTCTGCTAAAAGAGAGACGGCTTTTGAACTGCTTCTGTGCTTTCTTTCTCTGCAGTGTGCTCTCTTGAGGAGAGCAGAAGTTTTGGCGTGGCCTGCTGCTCTGGGCCAGTGCTCTCTCCTCCTGCTGCAGACACTTGATTAATTGTAGGTGTCATTAATCAAAGATGATGGTGAGTCTGCAGCTCGGCTCACGAGGGAACGCACGGGAGCGCGCTCACATTCATGCACACTCTCATACACGGACACAAGGGAGCCCTGTTCAGTGTTGTGCACAGCTGCAAGGCACAGGTCACCAAGTTTCTTCCCTGCAATAGAAAGAGACACTAGTGTGTTTAAAATAGGCAGCTTGAGGATGGGAGGAAAAGTTGTATGCATACGGTTATAGACACTCTGGTACAAACTCCACGCTTTGAGGTTAAAGATAATACTAAAGTGAACAAAAAAAATATATTTAACTGGGTCGCAATGCCTCGTAGGGAGAAAATCTTTAGTTCTAAGTTTTCATCTTTTACAAGGTTAGATCTGACCTGAGGAGAGACTTACTTCCCATTTGTGCACAGTGTATTTGTAAAAAAACAAAGTGTCTCCAAGGAAATCAACAGTGTTTTCATTGCTTTCCATTATTGCCTTGAGATATATTTCTGTTTCCTAAAATAGTCTGATTTAAAACAAACTTTAACTGAGAAGTAAAGATGCTTCTTAAAAACAGACGTCAAAGGGAATTCAAAGGTTAAAGGTCAAATTTTTAGATTTACTGCAGAGGAATTATTCCAACTCATACAATCTAACCTTTGCCTTAACTGAAGGAAAAATGAAATAGTATTCAGGAAAGATTTCGTGAAGATGGGTAACACAGTTTGGTTGGTTTGGCCTTGGCATCATGAGGAGCTACTCTTTTGACAGCCAGCGTTGGCTGTGTACAAGTGCAGATGGGAAAAGGTTGGGTTATGGATCCAGCAGGTGCAATGCCTGAAGCAAATCTAGATTTGTTCTCAGTCCTGTGGGAACTGGCATGGTGTCATTAACCGTGGGGTCTCAATGTGACTTCAGGTTTGATTAAAATTCTTTCAAAATGGGACAGATGGAGCCTTGTTAGCTGGAATCTAATTTAAGAAACTGTTGAGTTGAAAAATAAAAAAAAAAAGCAGGCAGAGCAGAAGATGACAGCCCAAGCACACATGCTGTTGTGAATTAGGTGGTAAGTGACCAATAGTATTCAGCTAAAGCGGAGACTCCTGTAGCCAGTACAGTTTTATTTATGATGCTTGATCACACTGATGTAAACAGAAAACTATGCAAAGCAAAAATTAAGAAAAATCAAGTTTTCTTTATGCATAAAATGGTGTCTGAGGATGATTTCAGAAAAAAATGATCTTAGAACTTGGAAAAGCTGATCATTAAATGTCCGGCATATGCCATAAGTATTATAATAATTATGTATGCTTTAAGCCGTAGTAGGTTGTTGGATCGCTGGTTCAAGTCCAGGACTAAGCCTGGATGGAACAGATACCCAGCAGTGTTTGCTCCACCATTGTAACCCCACTGCGGTGCCCTTGAGCAAGGCTCTTTACCCGAATTGCTCTAGTGGAGCAGCTCATTGGACTGCAGTTTGATCTGTGGTTGTACTGGGTAGCCCAGAGCAATGAATGTGAAACAGGACGTCCTTGAAAAGGAGAGTTCACTCTCTTAAGACCTGCTCTTTATAAATAAAGGTTGAAAAACAAGTGCAGGCGGCCTCCCGTCTTGTCTTTACAAAAGCTTTATCTGACTTTCATGAATAAAAAGTGGCTCCTCTTTACTGAACAAGCAGAAAATAATGGGGTTCTGTCAATAGCACTCTCACTGATAACTGATTAAAAGCTTGTTTGAGAGCAAAAGACAGGCTTGTGTACGTGGAGCAGTCAACAGTGACCATGGCGCCCACCTTGGAACAGATTTCGTGGAGACTTGTGGCAATGGCTGCAGCAGGGGTATCACATCGGAACACGTGGCACTTCAGCACCCGAGTGTTCTTGTCTCTTGCCACGTAGGCAAAATCCCTACAATGGAAAAAATGAAAGAAAACACAAGAAGAAGTAAACATAATTGTCCAAAGTAAATAAGTCAATGCTATCTCATTGTAGTTTTATAGTATGTGAAGCAAAAGCTTTTATTTTTTTAAATGGATTCAAAATCTCTAATAGTACGTTGACACCAGGCTCGGGAACCACTTCCAAGCGACCACTTCTAATGAAAAGTCTTTAAACACATATGTATGCACATTTCAGGCTTACGTGTTCAAAATTCTCACATGTAGGTGTCGCTACGCAAGCGTGTTTCCGACGTTTATCATTAACCCAATGTAACTTTGACCAATCAGACACTCTGGTTTGGTAGTGGCGTATAGATGGTGTCCCTTTCAATTCATGTAGCATGAGAGTTGGTAAATAGAAAAGGACTCCATCAGCAGATAAAAAGCTGTAAAGCTCTTTCACACATGCTGGAAATGTTGAAGTTTTCTTCTCTTTTCATATCTGAATGGACCTGTGCTCTAATTACCCTCCTTAGTTATGGTGATACAGCTCTTTTCATTTTCGGTGTCACTTCATCTACGCTTTGGAGGGATTGTTGGAGCAAATGGTTGAAGAAAGCACATTACTTAAAGCTCCCCTGATGCATTACATGTGTGCTGTGGGAACAAAAACTAGTTAATAATTAACTAGAAATGTCCAGCCTTAAATACAATTATACAAAAACCCACATGTGAGTGTATGTAGATGTGAATCCTATTGCTCAGAGCTTTGTAGTTCTGCTGCACTGCATATGAAAGTAAGTAGGAGAAAATTAGGATGGGATTGAGGGAGGAGGCTCCACTGAGACCCAAATTTTATGTAGAGAGTGGGTGGAAAATTAACAAATATCTGAAAGATAGGAAACACGCACAGAAACAAACAAACAAACAAACAAATAGGTGTATGATGGAAGAAACACACACTTATCCTCAAAAACAGGTGAGACTAGCTTTAGAACTACAGTCAAGACAAAAAACTAGTCACTAGGCAAAACAGAGTGGTGACACGGGGAGAGACCGAATTGCACAACTGTGCCACCAGATGCACACAAACATGCTTCACACACTACAGCGGTAGCAAAGACACAAACAGAAATATGGTGAGCCCAGCTGGCATTTATCTCAAGGGGCCCTTTATGTTTATGATTCCATTACCCGGCCTGTCTCCTCTTCTTAATTGTGTGCTAACACACTTTGGGTCGATAATGCTCTTTGCCTGCAGCGAGGAATCAAAGTGCGACAGGACGCGTGACTGTGCGGCGTCCAGCCCACTTTGTTCAGGGACATTTGAGCAGTCTATCGCCCATAGCAGCATGAGTGGCCTTGCCTCACATTCCACAAATGATTCTTTTATGACTTCTGTACCCTCTATCAGGGGTTGCGGCGCTATAAAACAGCATGCAACTCCTACCAGGAAATAGCTTGTGGCCAGTCTGGCTTGTGATGATTTAGCATCAGTGATTTAGACCTACAGTATCTGCTGCTGGGCTCCTGTAAAGCTCAACGGTCACTCTGGTTGGGGCAAAGCCGCCAACTTGACATCTATAGTCACTGATGTGATTTTACAGGTTGAGAGTCCTGCATGACAACTATGGAAAACAATTGAGCGTCTAAATTAAACAATAAAGAGGAGTTACCTTTCTCTTTGTCCCAGGAAGCAAAAGGGAAAGGAGAGTGAAGGAAAAACAGAAATGTTAACAGTTTTTTAGCACATGGATACGGTTTATTTGGGTGCAATCAAAGCTCAGACATGCATACCTCTATTTTAATGGGATGGAACTTGTTTTCTCTAGAACATTTGCAACATGCTGAAATATCTAGAAAACTTAAATCTGCCTTGTACTGATTACAAGTTTCTCTGGCACTCGTGTTTTTCTTTCACAATAAAAGTGGCCCCAGATAGAAAAGGAAATGCAGCATTAAATGCATAAATCAGCTGCAATTGATCATAGCCAAACACCCAATATTCTGTGATCTTCCTCCATCGGGATCAGTGCAATGCAAAAGAAAACACAAAGCTAATTCAAATATTGACTGACTTTGTTTCTTTGAGGAACTATTAGGGAAGCGCTTCCGTGTGTGCATGTTTGTGTGTGAGCAGCAGACTATATTTTCAAGCAAGACTCTTATCTTCAGAGCCTTAAAACAAACGTTTCATCAACTCTACAGGGGGTTGACTTTTGCACAAATGCTGAGAGACATATGGAGACGAGATCAAATGCTTCTGTCTTCAAACATTCTCTCTTGTTGCATGTAAATGTATCAACTTGTTGCATGAATTATATTTTGTTTTGGTTCGTAATGCTCTTTTTGTTTTTCTACCTTATAAAGTCGGACCTTGTGTGTCACTTAGTGCCCAACACTTTGGAAAGAATTTGCTGAAAATGACACTCAATGCTTCACACTTTCTACCACAACTGTATATTAGTGGAAAGTGCTTTGGGTTTTTTTTTAAGTCAAAGTATCACATAAAATTCAGTGACTCCTACCAGCTTTCAAATACCATGAAGAGCTGTCATAGTTGCACCAAACAGGTTTGACTTTTGGAACAAATTTGAAGCTGTCAGTCACAATGAGACATATGTCTTATAACAGATGTTTGACCTTTAGCTGGTCGTATATATATATATATATTCATGTTTTCTGTTGAAAATGTAGTTTTTATATCACAAATAAAATAAAAGCTTGGGTCCTCAACCAGAAGCCTGGGAGCTTGAGGGTCCTGCACAGAATCTTAGCTGTTCCTAGAACTGTGCTTTTCTGGACTGAGACATCTGAGGTCTTTCCAGTCCTCCAGCTTGCAGGTTATTGCCCCAAGTGCTCCAATGCATTTTTGTCTAAATGTATTGAATATAATGTCATACATTTTGGCTAATATGTTAACCCTTAACTCACAGCTCAACCAAATGGTAAGGCACATTTAGAAAGCATATT
This sequence comes from Oryzias sinensis, assembly GCA_037389245.1. Lineage (NCBI taxonomy): Eukaryota > Metazoa > Chordata > Actinopteri > Beloniformes > Adrianichthyidae > Oryzias > Oryzias sinensis. The sequence continues at coordinate 16,851,995 of CM074496.1, read as the reverse complement.
ATTAAAAATATTGTTTGAGTGTTTTACTATTTAAAGGTAATAAGCAGCAGAACCCTCCCTTACATTTTATTTTACTTGATGATTTTGTCTTGGTTGGGTAGTTAATGAGTTAACATACTTAAAATGTTAAGCTAAGGTTTCTTTTTTTTAAAGATTAGGACTTAACAAAATTTTTTTTGAGTACATGGGAATTTAAAATACATTTTGCCATTATAAACTTATAAACACACTACTGATCTGTAGATCTGTAGAGAATAAAATAATATTAAATAATTTTTTTTAAAGAAATCATAAAGTCTCTCAATTTAGAAAATGAATAATGATAGAAAAACTACTGGTACTCGTATATGTTCAACAGAAAACATGAAAAAAATCAAGTCCAGTGTAACAATTATTTATGATTTAATCTTTTAAAATCATTTTTTTTTAGCTTTACTATACATTCCTTCAATCTTAAATGGCATTTGTTGGCATTATTCTGCACTGCTACTTGATGAAAGGCCCAAAATAGACTTCAGTCTATATTTCCCCCAGGTTTTCTTAGGTATTCATGCATTTCAGTCCCAGTGTAGTGCCACATCTGTCTCTTTGGTGACCATGACGTCAAGGTTTGGAGCTATGCCCTTCAAACACTGAAACCCTTCCAGCCCACAAATACTTAAATAATCTTAGGTACTGAGATAAATTAAAAACTATACATGCATCAAACTGTTTCTTTCCCCCTGTTTACATTTACATTAAGATTTTAACCCCTTCACGCTGTATACTGCTATTCTGAAATGCACTAGCAATCCAAGACTTCACCTAATTTCCCCTTAAATGGAAAAAACACTGAATATTATCTTTTTATTTATTTGGAAAAAATATTATTTGGATTTGAATTAATTGGAAAAATTCCGGCATGAAGGAGTTAAAGTTATCCTAGCATTACTGTGCTGCAAGTATTTTAATCCAAATGCCACACTGTACTATTGGTCACTTTGCAACAACTACATTTCTTTTTAAAATTAAAAGAAAATATTAATGTTATGCTAAGATTTATGAATTAATGACAACATGTTGCGTATCAATGATGAAACTGTTGCATTTGCTTGACATTTAAATCCAAGAAAACGAATAATCTAATAATCTAATAATCTAAGATCAGTGGGGACACAGGAAAAGAGTTGAAAGTTGCTTGGCATGGTAATGAAATACGGTCAGTCAAAAGCTCAGAATGAATGGAACATAGAGGTCCAAGCGTGAGAAAAGAGAGTAATAAAGGTAATAAAAGAGAGCATGACAAGCCAGAGAGAAGAGGTGGGTCTGCAGCCGAGAGGAATGGAGGTGTGAGATCCTCTGAGGGCAGCAGGATCGTAGAGGAGGAGCTGAAGAATTAAAAAAGCGGGGGGGTTAGAAAGAAGCATGAGATGAAAGGTGATGAAAACACCAAAGCAGAGAGATGAGTTTAAGCAACACTCCCCACACTCTTGTGCTCCTTTTTTCTCTCTGTGCTCCAGATATTTCCAGAGCCTGGTGAAGGTTGACTTGACTCACTACCACCAATCTTTCTTTGATCCTGATGGCTGTGAGGCAGACTCGCCTGGAGAGGATGCGTACAACTGTGTGATTAAATGAGGTCACGACTGCAGGTGAACTGGGCTTGTAAAAGGCACTTTCTTTTTTTTTCTTTTTTTTAATCTCTAAAAAAATTGTATCGCTGACAGCCTCATGCTTAGTGGCACCCCGTTTGGATGAAAAAGCTGGGTTTCTTATGTATTTGGGTTTGTGATATTCAGTTCTCCTAATTTGTGAAGTTTTTTTGTTTCACAAACATGTTGTATCCTTTAATGTGGGACACATTTCTTTGTTGGCAAAAATCTATAATGCAAAACACAGCAGGCCACTTGTGCTGACTCCAGTTCCTAAATTGGTCTCTTTACCGCTTAGACATAAAGTTTTAAACAGTCGATATTAGATATAGTTATTGATTGGTGGTGTTGGAGCTGCATGAAACTTAGGTAAGTTACTATAAATTATTAGATGTTTGCTAAGTTAAAAAAAAAGGAAATTGAAAGTGAATTTCATATTTTTCTGGTTCTTTTAATTAAATCAGTTTTACTTTTGATCAAATCTAATCAACTCATTTTATAACTTCTGCACTCATAGAGAACCAACTCCCTGCATTACACTACAAAAGATTTCCAATTTGAATTCCAATCATCTTTTGATCTATTTTAAAGTGTTCCCAATGGTTTTTAATTATGATTTAATTCACATCTGCATCATTTTCCAGGACATAGTTTCTGCAGAGGGGCAGTAGTTCATTAGAAAGTTGCCTCTGAGTTGTGGGCAGGACTGTTGGCGTGTAGTAAGCTTCCCGACATCCGCCTATTCACACTTTCCAACTAACTCACAGCCCCTCACAGCCCCAACCTGACATTAAATGGCAAGCAATGTTGGAGCTATCCAGCCTTACAGTGCTGAGCCAGATGCCAGCTCAAGGATCTAGTCTACAAGTGGATGAATTGGAATGGTGCATTGCAGGGAGCTTGGGGCCCGCCGATTGTGTCTTCTACGTCACAGCTATAAGCTTTTTTCAACAGCGTTTTTTCATCTGCTCTTCATTCACAACTATTTGAATAAAGACATACTTAGAAATACAATTTTAAGCCTAATCTGTCTTTATATATGTCCTCCATCATGAGAAAAAAAAGCTAAAAACACATTTTTTTATTGCAGTGGGTCACATCTTAATCCAAAATTGAAACCAATGCAACATCTGTATTTTAATTTCTATTTAAGGCACTTTTATCATTCCTCCTTCATTTCATTTTTCATGGTTTCACTGCTGTTTGCATGCTCTGATTTTAGATTGCTTATGAGTCTGAAATGCAATGACTAATTTAGGTTAATATCTAATTTGAGTAACAGTCTTGTCCATAAATATATGCAGTTTTAAAAAGTTGAACAGAAAACACATTTAAGGTGCTAAAATGTTGTAGTAACACTTCAGTATCTTGCTGCAGCAAAAACAACACAATTCTAGAGATTCCTAACGCTTTCTGCCGCTAGGATTAACTTCTAGAGTCACGCGGTAGAGACCTGACTTTTCCACACCATCTGTCACATGCACACGCAGGTGTTAGAGAGCCCAGTGTACATCACACAGACTTTAATTATCAAACAGCTTTCCAGGGCTTCTGCACACCACCGGCAGCTATGCTAATGCGTTTACAAGTGTGGACTGATTTCAAATGTCTGAGGAGGAAGTTCCTGTGACGGTTCAGTCAGCAGAATGTAGATGCTGAAGACCCGCTGTAAGTGTAATAGTATGTTATGGATCACCTCTCAACTGTTAATACTGACAGTGGTGGGTTTTGGCTGAGATCCAGAATGGGTATGGAGCTAATCCAGGTTTGGCACTGAACGGTGACAAGTGGGAAAAGATGAGACAACAGCTGGATAATGATTTGGGGGAAATCCTCCTCATCACACTGTAAAAAGAATAACAAATGAGCTGCTGGGCATTTCCGTTTGAAGCCACCTACAGTTGTCTTTGAAACGCAGGCATGCAGGATCTCAACTCATCTTTAGCTATTTGCTTGAGTTTGAGTATTTTAGTCCCACTTATCATTTCTGACACTTAAAAGATGCAGAATTTTGAGGCTAAGCTAACAGTCATTAGGAAAAACTGAAGAACGAGCTATTATTCTGAGAAAATTTACATTGTAGTCAAGTTCTTCTGACAATTTGAAGCACCATTCATTTATCCAAACACCCAGATCTTTGCAAAACACTACAAAAAAAAACAAAAAATAGAACTATTGGTTAGGTTTAGCCTCCTAATATGTGGCACATAAGTGCAGTATTTTCTGTACCTGCACGTTTAAAAGCGTGATAAAAAAGGTAATAAATGTTGAGGATAAAATGGAAACAGGCTCATAACATTCTTACTGACACAGAGCTATTAGCAGACCTGCACAATAGTGCTGACAAAAATAAAAATTCGGCTTAGTGTTGCTGCAGTCCTGCTGCTTCATTATTGGAAATGATCTGTTTTAAACTAGTAATTAGCTAGCAAATATTATTCAGATTCTTCAATGGTTAACTATTAATAGAGAAAAATTAGTTTCTAATTTGATGACTGAATAACTTTCTTTCCCTAATATTTATTTTTTCTTATACTTTTTGCCCCACCAAGATGGGGTACAGGGCACACAATTTTAACTCCCTCCTTCTCTTCCCCAAACCCTCCTCCTTCAGTGTGCGTGTGTGTGTGTGTGTGTGTGTGTGCGTGTGTGTGTGTGACTGGTTTAAGGCCTGGTCTAAGCCACACCACACTGCACCAGGGTCAGCTGCACACTCCAGTGTGGGCACCTCCACAGCAGGGCCTCAGCCAAGGCTGGTTTCCCCTTGCCGCTTCATACTAAGACCAGACCTCTACCACACCCATCCATTCATTCATACACAAACTCTCGCCACCCATCCCTGTCCTGAGCAGCCTCTCTCCCCTGCACCACAGTCATCCCTCTTGCATTCAGCGCTCTCCTTACACGCTCCGTACATCCCATTCCCGGTCTTCCTCTCCTTCTCACTCCACTCACATCAGATTCGTATACCCTTTTCACCAAACGCTCCCTTTCCATTCTTTCAACATGTCCAAACCATCCCAGTGCCTTTTGCTCTGCTCTATAAGCCAACTCTTGCATCACACCAGTTCTCTCTCGGATAACTTCATTTCTCACACGATCCATACACCACACATACTCCTCAAACATCTCTAGACACACATCACATAGATATATCAAATCTAATTCAGACCTAATCAAGTTTTATTATTATTATTATAATTTTTTTTTAGTTTTTTTTTGCAAAAAAGACAGACTAATTCATAAAAACTGCAGAACCACAGGGTTGTTTGAATGCTTAACCTCATTACCCTGTCATTTCAAATGCCAAGTTACTAATTATAATTTAAGGTGCTCCATTATACGATCTTTAAATGGAGTTTTACAGATTAGGAATGTAGCAAAGGACTGATGTGTTTGTGTTTCATTCAGCACACGGCACCGCCTGTGTGATTTTGAGCAAGTGGTTGACGTTGTTTACAGCAGCAGCTGTGGCGCGGTTTGATTCCTCCTCTGTTCCCGGTGCATCAGTTGAAGCTGATGGATAAAAACAGTCTTTTGTCAAATGAAAGAAACATAGCTCAGTTTATACAGATGCAGCTTTGTGACCCAATTCCAAATGTGCAGAGTGGCACAGAGGCAACCAAGAGTGGGAGGGGCATTATGCAGCAGCCAAGTGTCAACACTCATGGTGTTTCATTAGATATTTAACAGCAAAGATCGACGATTGGGACTGACAGAGCGTGTGTTAGGAATGAAAGATCGGGGTTGGAGGGGGATTCTTGGTGGGCGGCGGTGAAGGAAAGATGATGTCCTGCAGTTCTCCCTGCTCTTGATCATTTATACATCACACTTCTTCAGAGTATGTGAGTAGTATACTTTTGCTCTGATGCACCAATATTCTCAAGGCTGCAGAGCTTCAGTGAGATGTCACTTCAGTCAGAAGCCTCCATTCATGCATCACACTAACTTCTATTTGTGACAGAGTGTGGGAGAGCACAGGGACTAGGTGTAAAGTTAATGTTGAGTTATTCTTATACTCTTTTTGCACATAATTTCATTGAGTTGCAGTGCAATAAATCATACTCTATGCATATATGCAATACAGTGCCATATGTCCCCATTTCCATAAGGAGGTACGCTAAATGCCTTAAGGGGATGTGTACTAAAATATCTTTTATAAGCTAAAGATTACATTGCTATCAAGACAGCTCTTTAAAAATGTACAGTAAGTTTTATGCATTTTTCAAAATAAGTTGATGTATTGTTTTCAATTATTTTTTCTTGACAAAGAAAATAATAGAAATTATATATATTATTATTAGGTTAACATAATAGAGTGCCATAAAGTTAAATGAATGAGCAAGTGTGCAAACTAATGATCAAAGACAGACTGCAATGAAAATTGTGTTTTTTAGTGTTTTTAACTTGCTCTTGTGGCACTTTTATCATGATGGAGGGCATATATAAAGAAAATTAAGCTCAAAACTGCATTTATAAGTATTTCTTTCTTCAAATCGTTGTGAAGCAGGAGCAGAAAAAATGCAGTTGGGAAAAAACCCTGTAGCTGTGACATAAAATCTACTACTGAGCGTAAACAGATGGATGACGGGAATTTGGGGCGGGTTGCTCCGCGCCAACAGTCTCATCACAACTTAGAGGCAAATTTTTAGTCAACTACTGATGCTCTGCAGAAACTATGTCCTACACAGGTCTTTTGACTTTGCCCAAAAACTGGATAATCATATTAAAATACACTGGGAATCCTTTACAACAGATAAAGTGATCGGAGAGGGACTGTAAAAAGAAACGGTGGAGGGTGTTCTCTATTCAAAAATGTTTTGACTTTTTTCTTTGGATGTTGAATGACAGATCTCACGTTTTCTTGTATGAGTCACATCAAAAACCGAAAATCAAAGCAGCACTGCGACTTTACTCGTGCAGAATCCACACATGCATTTCAGCGCCATCATTTATGATTGGCTAACACAACATTAAAAACTTTAAACCACACAATCAAACACTCCAACAGCTTAAACTGAGATGTTCAAAAATGCAACACAACAGAAAAACTCCCACAATGCACCTTGCCCACTGTTTCACCTGCAGTGCATGGAAAAATTGCAATAATAACAATGAAAGTCAAATTTTTCTCACTCATCAACACGGTCCACCACCATCCTCTTCTAATGAACAAATAAAATCCTTCCTTCCTTTCTCTACTGAGTAAACATTAGCGTATCTACGGTTCAGTTAATCTGTGTGCTTTATTTTTATCAACCGCTTATTTTCCGTTGACAATAATGTTATTAGCATGTGTTTGACTGTGTGCACTAAAAAGAAGGATTAGACACAGGAACAGCCAACAGGCTTCAGCATAAGGCTATACAATCACTCAGATATTTCTTTAATAAAATATATTAGTTGCAGAAATTCAATGTCAATATTCATTTTATCTTTTTATGTCTTGCGACAAGAAGATGTTAAAAACACCAAAAGCATGATTTTCATCAGAGTGGGTTTTTAATGTAGGATTATTATTCTGAATTCATGAGTTCTTATCCTTAGAACATCCAGCGTAAGACTGGCCTTACTGTCACAAACTGAAATCTGATTGGCTATTGCAACTTTCTGTTTGCGCGGCTTATGTCAACCCGTTTTGTGAATTCTGAAGGCCTCTGGCAAATATTACTGAACATGACAACACAAGCAAGCAAAAGAGTGATTGGATAAAAAAAATCCCACCAGGATTTCCAGCAGTGTCAACAACTACACCAAGGGGAAAAAAAACTACAATGAATGATTATTGTTTGTTAAAATACATAAAATAATTGTGGTTACACATTAAATCACTTTGCTCTACTATCTTCAGTCCTGCATGATCAGCAAACATCTCTGTCTGACAGGCCCAAAGATGTTCTTATCCTGAGGAGATTTATTGGCCGTTGTGGCAGCGCAGGGAATCTATGGGGATGAACAGGAGGAGTAATCTGTCAGAAGGAAAAGGATTACTGCAGGTGTTCCTAATAATGCAAATGTAAGACAGAAATAAAAGAAGAAAAAAGCATTCAATCAATTTATATTCTAGACGATGATGTACAATCAAAGCCTTCACAGTGATCTTCTGCTCAGAGAGGTCTCTTTTGGGATGGGTGGACAGAACCCTGTCAAAGGTGGGTTGTTTGTGTGGGGAGAAGCAAAATTGATCTATTGCAGACAAAATGGGAAAAGCGATGAGTTGCAGGGTAAGAACAGGTGCAGCTATAAGGTTCAAAGCAGCGCAGGAGTGGGGAGGAAAGGTCATCAATCATTCTGACGTCCATCGAGTGGGTCTATGTGTTGGGTCTCTGTCCCTGTGGGCCATCAGAGGGACATGTTGCATGCTAATTAAGGCTTCAGAGACCTTGACATCAGTAAATAAGCTGCGGTTGTGGTGGTCTCGAGAAGGGAGGGGGGGCTCTAACAAAGCCCGCTTGTACAAACTCAATTCACAAATGTAAAAGAAAAAAAAAGAAGAAAGAGATTGCAAGAATGTGTTCAGCATTAAAAAATTTATGATCCCAGAGGCTAGTGTGTCTCCTCTCCTCTTGTCTCCCCTTCACTTCTTTTCTATATGCCAAAGCTGTCCACAGAAGGTTAGCAGATAGGGAAACAAGTGATAACTGGAGGGAATAGGCAAGAGTCTCTATTGCCCACTAATGAATATGAATGAAATGGTCAACCTCACCCATGAGTAATCCGTGAAGCACTTACACAGCAGGAAAAAAAACCCACAAAAAGAGTTTTTCCAACAGTGCTCTCCGGATCTAAGTAGATGCCAAACGCAAAAGGTCAAGGAGACCAGCGGATGCAGCTTTCCCATGTTTTTAATCATAAAACTTCACAAATGTGGCAGCGTTTCTCAAGCACACATGCATGACTAAATGAACATAATCGACTGAAGCCAATTCTGGGTTGCATCTCACCAAAAACTCACACTCTCGCACAAATCCAATATAACATCAAACAGCTGCAAACAGCCTCAACATCCCTGCAGCTCACTGAGCCCATTTACACCTGTCTTTTTCAATCCTTGCTTTGCCTCATTTCTTTCCTCGCTTGGTTTCTCTTTTTTTGGGTTGTACTCTGTTGTGTCAGTGACTCCTGCTGCTAACCTGCAGCCCTACACCTGATGGCTAACCAAGAAGACGGAGAGAAAGGCAGGAACTTGAACAGCTGGAAGTCAAACGTAAAACCCCAGAAAAGAAAAGAAAAAGGAAAAAAGGGAAAAGGAAGGAAAATAGGAAAAATAGGAAAAAAAGGAAAATACATTTAAATAGGTGTTTTCTGTGCTGGAGAAACAGTGACGAAGATGATGAGTGATGTTGGATGACTTTAAGCAGACTGATGCGTGGAGAGCAGAGGAATGAATGAATTAGATGGGAATACTCACACTGGCAGACATCCTCGCCTCGATAACTGCTTCCCTGCCTCGTTAGCTCCACCACGGTGACATTGCTTCTGCCTCTCTTCTACTGATCCCTGAGGTAAATCTTTTCCAATTTTTTCTTCTTACCCTTTTTTGTAAATTTTCCCGTGGGTCTTTCTTTTCGATCCTTCCCCTCCCCCTGTTCTTTATTTGCTCTTTCCTTCTGATACACCTCTTCTGTTCCTTGCTCTCGCTGCAACCTGCTTCCTTTTGCTCGCTTGCCTCATCCGAAGAGTCTGGCGAGGTCCTGCTGCGTCCTGCTCAATGCAAGCGGGGAAGCATGCCTTTCTCTCCACGCTTCCCTGTTTGCCTACGCTCTCCTCTTTTCCATGTGTCTCCCTCTTCTCCTCACTGAAACTGGGGTGGAAAAAAGGGAAGGCTTCCACCCCACTAAAGTGTGGGACAAACAAAGGGAGGCAGAAGGAAGTGGAGTCAAAGCCCTGCAGCCAATAGCATAACTGGAATAGATAAAGAGTGTCGGAGACAAAGAGTGGAAATAGCAAAAGAGCGTTACAGACAGGAGAATGGAATAGTGAAGTGGGTAATACATGCACACCCACCCATCACACACCATCACACACCGTGCTCCAGATAGAAACATATGACTTCATCAGTTCAAACCCAGCTAAAAACACACCCACACACCCACCCACACACCCACCCACACACACACACACACACACACACACACACACGTGTACTAGCACAACTGGGCGTGCACTATCAGACTTGCTGAGTGCTCCAGATATAGCCTCATGACTTCATCGTGGGGCAAGCCCCTCCTCCCCTGATGTCCCACCCTGTTCCAGAGATGGAATGGTGGTGGGGGGACTCATTCATATTGAATTGAGCTGAGAAAGAGACGCAGGAAAAGACGAGGCAGAAGATGGAAAGAGAGATCTGATGACGACAGTAATGGGAGGGTTGTCCTCAAATCCTCTACAAAACCTTTTTAATCTATCTTTTAAATGGAAATTGTTGTTGTCATTTTTTAAAGCTTTTTACTTATTTTTCTTATTTCGTTTGCTTTTATCTATTTGCACCTAAACCTTAAAAAATGATGTATCTTTATTTTAGCATCTGTTCAATTTAACCTCTCAAGACCTGGTATCCACATGCGTTGACATCTTCTTTTGGGTTATATTATTCTGCTTAACTGGGGTTAATGTGTGTAGTGGGTTAGCTTAAATATCAGCTCGGACCTAAAGAGGTTAAAGTACAAAAGGAACATTAAGAAAAGTGGAACCACCTCAAAAGCTGTCAATTTCTTAGATCGATTAAAAACCAAAACAAAAAAGAGAATGTGGATGGCTAAGTGAAGTCTGTTTTCTTTGTATGCAAATCTTTTCCAAAATCACCTTTCCTAAGTCAAAAACAAGATTTTATAATTAGAATTTGATGGATTGATGACTCATCCATCAACGCAGGAGGCCTCTCCTCCGAAAACAAAATACATATTTAACAATCAGCAGTCAGGAAGCTTGCCCTCTGCCAAGCCTCATGCTTTATTTAGCTTTTCTTTTTTTTTCTCTAAAGTGAATGTTAACACTAAATCTAAAGGGGACTCTTGGTTTTGCCTCACCTCTCCATCTACCTTCATAGAATTTGGCTCAACATTTATGTAAAATCTGAACAGACAAAGTCAAGCAGATGGAACCTTTTAGTTATAAAAACTAACAGCACACATGGCATCTCTGTAGCAACAAGAGTAACCCTGTTATGATTAAAGCTTGTCAGGCCGATTATAACAGTTTTTTTTTTCAAAAGCTCTAAAAAAGATCAACTAACAGGTTTCATTACACCAATGCAGATTGTGCAATTTGTTTGAGGAGCTCATTCATCCTTTTGAAGCACACTACTTTAAATTGTAGAAGGAAAAATGCAACATTAAGTTAAGACAATCAATGGATTTAAATAACACAAATTGTAAAGCTTTAGCTGCTCACTTATCACACATTATTTTTCTGGGAAGAACAAAATTTGACTACACTGCCCTCTGGTGGTTTAATCAACCAATCGCAGATTTTACAAAATTGCTGTGGGAAAATTGTTCAAGATCTTAAACATTAAAAATTGGAAATGCAAAAGATAAAATAAAACAAACAAAAAAAATATACTAGCAGCAACAACATTGTGCATCAGTTCCTATAAAACAAAGTCATGAGAAAAGTGCAAAACAAAAGAAAAAGCAGACTTAAAACTTTGAAGGTTTGTTGGGGTAAAATGTGAACAGAATGGATGTTATGAGGCCACAAAATACAGTTTAGAGGACAAAAGATAAGAGAGGAGCTATCACAGGCCAACAGTCCCCTCTTCTTATTGTAACACACTTTATCCATTAGCACTAAGAGAGAAAGCTGCTGAAAGTTTTCTTGGCCCCCCGGGACAATAGAGGCCGGAAGGATTTTCTGTCGTTATGCCTCGCTCTTTATCACCCTCAAACACATGCAGCTAGGATTTTAGTGGGTTTGCTAATGGAAAAGAGTAAGAAAGGAGATAAAATTGAGGACGGGAAGAACGTGAGAGCACAAAGCTGTTAAAGACCTCCTCTGATGAAAATGGTTTTAACATGTTTTTGTGGCATTTTTCTAATGATGGAGGACATACATCAAGAAAATTAAGAGCAGAGAGAAAATACAGTGCTATAATGCTTGCAGGTGTGACGTAGAAGCTACTTTGGCTGACCCCAAACTCCATGATTTAATTTTAGTGTGTGTGGATGTGACGTTCATGTTGCATATATGAAAAACAAGATCTCAGAGGAACTGGGATGTCAGCACAAATTTTTGCAGACATGAGGGGAGTTTGTAAGTGACACAGTTGATCATTGGGTCTTTGGGAGTCACGTCAATGGGGGTTTAGACTACCGCTCTATCAACAGCTATGCTAGCTTCAGCACATTGTCAACTCAATATTAAAAGGTCAAGACTGAGGAATGATGGGAAACGATCGACAAGCCAAAGGTTTAACTGGAGGGGGATAAGACTTGAGCAGTGGGATAATTACAACCCTTCATGTATTTCTAATACAGACTGTTGAAATGATAATAAGACAAATTCTGCAACCTGGGTAAGATTATAGACTTAGTACTCTTAAGGGTATTATGGAAAATATGTTTTTAATGTCCCATTTGAGGAAAAACAGAAAGAATTTCATTTAAAGTCAACCTCTGTGCAACACCAAATCAAGAACAGGTAAACTCCTCAAAACTTCAAAACTTTGATAAAAATCTGTTTCAAAGAACTGATATAAGCAAACTTTATCTGCTAAAAACGTTTCCATATTGCTAGAACAGATTCTGGTATGCAAATTTAGAATGCTCAGTGGGACAAAGACACTGAAGGAGCATTTTTATTCTAACAGTCCCTTAGCTGTTTATTCTTCTGCAGTCTGATGAGACTTTCAGTAGAACCCCATACTGTCACTCAGTCCTCCAAACTGAGTGACAGTTCTTTAACTTTAATTAAAAAAAAACAAAGTCCTTTAACTCTATCTTAAAAACACATTCATTTCCATATTTGTTATTTTACCTGTCATGGTCTCGGCCGACTCCCCAGACACGGATGCTGCTGATTGGCTGAGAGTTGAGCAAGCTGTGATCATCCGGGTCCACCAGGCTTAACATGCGATCCTCCAGCACTAAAAGCATCCCTTTACCCTGAAAGACAATGAGAAGGGATCAGGTCAAGATGTGGTTTAGGTTACAAACTGAAGGGTAGAGGTTCAAGGTGGAGTCTTTGTCAATGCAGAGTTAAAGGACCTGGGGCGGGGACAGATATAGGTTGAACAAACAGAGCTGTGACATACAGATGTATGCTCTTGGTCTACTGGGGATTAAAAATAGCTGTTGATGGTGTTTGCTGTGCTGCCACTTATTAGTAACTAGTTGTAATATGGGAGCAATCAGTTTAACATGGATTCTAAACGTCAGACAAGACTTTTTTTTGCGCTTTTGTTTTATTCTGTTGTCTTGTTTATACATGAATTTTACATTTCATAATGTAGGGAATGTGGGCTTATGGGGAAGGTGTGTGTTTTCACAATATTTTATGTAACAGTCTTACTATGTCTTTTTATTGTCTTCCTTTGTTTTTTTTTTTTGCTGGAAATTGCTTGAAATCAATCAATCAATCAGACTTTGTATTGTTATTTAGTTTAATTTTTTAAAGCAATTGGTGTTGATTGTATGAAAGGTGTTTTATAAATAAAGATTAATTCGATTTAACTCAGTATCACAATATCTCAGACATAAAAAAACACACCTTTTATTTACTTTTTTTTTTTACTAGGAGTGCTATAGTCTATTTAAGTTTTATCAGTTTCAAACTACAGTCTGCCATCACCAGACTTTATTCTTTACTGCAGATTCTTCCATAAATCTTCTCTTGCAGCCCTTTTCCCACCTGTTAGGCAAAGGAGCTTAACTGAATCTATCGCAGTTTTTCTATAAATGTGTGTAAAGTGGCATGATGAGGTTGTCATGTCTTAACTAATATTACATGAATAACTGCCCTTTGTAGAGACACTTACCTCCCCCCAGACACCGGCTGAGTCCCGTATGTCCCTCCTGCAGTAGGACAGCTGTCTGATACACTGGTGGACGGCCACACTGCTCCTACCCTCACAAAGGTCCTGCTCTGCCATCTCCACCCAGCCAAGAGAGCGCACTGGAAAGGACTGGGACATAAAAACAGAGATCTTGTATTTTCCTATGTAAATGAGCTGAATATCTTAATTTACAACAGAAAGGTTGGCTGTAAAAACTGAAAAACTAAAGGGAAATATAATTTATAAAATAAATCTGAATTAAAGCATGAGCAACTAAAACAGAATAAAACAGAACAAGAAGGGTCAAAACAGGAGTGGGTGGTGAATTGCAGATGACCTAACTAAAACTATAAGCACCTAAAAACTCTTTGTAGGGTGACAAGTTACAATCTCATGCCAGCAAGTACTCAAGTAAAGCGATCAATCCATTTTCTACAACTGCTTAGTCCCATTCAGCCCTACCAAGCTACTGTCACACCCTGAACAGTTTGACATGTCGGCGCCACATAGACAAACGACCAAACACACTAACATTTTCAGCTAAGAGTCAATTTAGAGTCACCAATGAATCCATTCAGCATGTTTTTGGACTGTGGGATGGAGCCTGAGTGCCCAGAGAAAACAAGGGGTATCCGCGAGTAGAACATGCAAACTTTAAGCAGGGAGGACCCGGCTGGAATTTGAATTCTTGCTGTGAAGTCAGAGTGCTAACCGCCCAGTAAAAAGATGACTAACTTAACAAATTAAACCAAAAATTCTTACCATTAAGTACAGATAATCAACATAGATGTTTGGTTGATTTTTAATTTTTGATTGATTTTGTAATTCCTTTATGGAAGTACATTGAGACATACTGTAGCTTGTTCCAAAGACATCTCTTTCATTAAATACATTTATTTTGCTTTTGTTCTTTCAAGAAGAAAGAGGTGTGCTACCTTTTTGAGGACAGGATTATTTACAGAAAATCACATGAAGGGGGTAGGTCACTCACCGACAGAAATAGTCACAGGTAAAGAGACAACTTAATTCATTTTGAACGATTTACGCATGTTTTTCATTTGTCACCAGTCGCCGCATTAATTAGTTATGGCACATAAAGCTTTGGAAAACTTTATAAATCAGCTTCATTCTTTGAACTTAACAGAGCCCTGAAACTGACATTAAAAAAAAAGAAGACAAAAAAGGTTTCGTCAAATTATTAGTTTAAGCTATGAATTAGTATTTTAAGGCTACAATTTAGAATTTTATTAGCATTTTGTGTGGACAAATTAGCATATTTAAGCCACAATTGAGCATTTTGAGGCCACAATTAAGTGTTTTGTGACAATAAAATACCATTCATTGGTATTTTGTGGCCACAAATTAGATTTTTAATGGGCATTTTGTGGGCACAAATTAGCACTGCCTGTGCACAAACCATTTAGTGTACACAAATTAGTATTTTGTGGCCACAAATAAGTAGTAGTGACTGATGATATGGAAAATTTTGTGCACCAAATGCTTATTTGTTGGCATTCATATGAATTTTTTTTTAATTTAATGTTTGGCTCTCCATCGTGTTTTTTGGGCTATGCTGTTTTTCTTGTCAAGTCACTGGTTCTTAGGTTGCACGTAACTCCAAAGCGAATTTGAACATCCCTGAAGATAAACCACTTTTGCCTGTTAACACACTCCCAGCAGCTCAGTTTACAAAGTGACCAGGTGGTGGAGCTGTACTCTCAAAAAGAGAAGCAAGCACTGGAGGCGAATGGGTTCATCATCCCATTCTAAATGCATGCTGATAAATCCCTTTATTCTGAAATACAAAGTCAGCATTATTATATCATAATTAGCCATTTATTTGAAGTTTTCTGTGTTGCTTTAGGAATAAAATGTGTCTAAAACTAATGCAGATTTCACCTTTTTGGAATTATGCAATCAATCAAAACCTTTCCAAACCGCATGTATTAAATTCTAAAACAGAGATGTTTTGTATTTTAATTTATTCCCTGCAATCATCACCTTCCAAAGGATTCTCGTTATTGCATCAGAAGCTGTGACAGCTATGCACAGATTCACTTAGCTGCCAGACATTTTTCAAACTGAGGCATTGAGCTGTAACGTGTACAGGATGTGCTTTGACATTGTCTTAGTAAGATGAAAAATACGTTTCCTCGGAAAACGCTGCCCTTTGGGTGAATGCTCATTCTGCGACAAAGCCATGCATGGTTAAGAAATATCTTCTCCAGCTGTGTTAGTTAGTCAAACCAAATGTTAACTTAAAATTCTGTTAATAACCGGCTAAATAATCACATTTAATCTGCAGGAGTCAACTTTACCTAATATTTCAAACTACTACTTTTGCCAGAATAGAAAAGACAACCGAAAAGCTTTTATGGCTGCAATACCAGCGGACTAAAAACCAAAAATCTGAAGCATTTGATGTTTTTATTTGTTTCCAAAACAATTTTGCATGGAACTCAAGCACCATATTTTTTTATGACAGGCATTGCATCTGTGTTTGTCACACACCATGTCCAGCTTTGTTATTGTAAACACACTGCCTATGTTTTCACTAGATTACCATTGCCTCTGCATCCGGATATGTGCTGTCAAGGTCCACCGTCTGTAGCTGAGCTGTAGGGCTGTGGAGAGGAAGAGAACACAACTGATGATACAAATACCAAGGCTACTTCAGACTTCACATCAACACATACGATGCAACTAACATCTAACAGACAATCTATTAGATGACATTAAATTCATTTCAGTGGGATTTTTTACTTGAGTTTTAGAGAAGCATAGCGCAGAGTTGCTCCTTCAAATGCTTTAAGACTGGGATCTGGATAGACTGGATAGTCCTTCAGCTCCTGAAACAAAAGAAGATGAAACTAGAACCATAGTAATAAATATTCACATATTATTATTTTTTTTAGACTGTGATTAGTTTGGGCCATATCCAATTTATATAATAACAATTTAAATTCAGTTCAAGAGATATCACCTTTGAAATAAATTACCATTATTTTCTTTTACAAAACAGCAGTGCTACAAAAATAATAAGTATCATAAATTTGATGAACATTTTTAGTATTTTATTATATTAAATATGTTAGAAGAGTTTTTGATACATTTTCATTTGTTTTAAGGGTAAATGATCTTCAAAATAGAGTTTCGAAAAGCAACATCAGGGTTACAGCTACAGAGAGCTAAAGTGACTTGACTTACATTGATGGTACGGGTGGTGGTGGGGGTGGGGGTGGGGGTGGTGTCCACAGTCCGTCCAGGAGAAGACATAGCATTGGAGGGTGTGGGGGAGGAGGATCGGGAGGAAAATGAGCCGGTGGGGGACGGAACAGGCTCCACCGAGCTGTCGGATATCAGGCTGCTGGGGCGCTAAGGGCAAAAAAGGATGGAAACGGAGAAGCATTTCAAGATTTGGGTGAAAGCAACAAAATAATTTAAAAATCTGTAAAAAAAATGTGGTCAAAATAACCAGCAGCCTTTCGACAAATGGAATGTAACTGTTTAGTAGTTGCAGGATTTTCCTGTGTGCACAGTGGAATTCACTCAAATATATTTTAGCTTTATTTTATTTCTCTGGATTAGGTTTGACAAAAAAGAACATTTAACTGATTTTTTTTTTAAAATATTTGTATTTGTGACTGTTGTCCTTTCTGATGTTGTCAAAGGATCAAACACAAAATACAGCTACATGAAAACAGTTCCTAACTTATTAAAATAATTAACCAATTTTTATATTACAATAATGAAACAAATTGTCCTAATTAAGAACATTTTTGATCCAGTGTTTTAGTTTTGCTTTCCTTTGTATTCTACTTTTTTGAATTCTTGCATTGTTATTTTTTCCAAAGATGTGGTGATTTATTGTCCTTGTAAACAAACAAAAGTAAATTTGAATAGTAATTGTGCACATGATGAGCCGTTTGAAAAGTGATTTTAGTTGATGCTGCTATTTATTATGATTTCTAACATTTAAATGAAACTTAAGAGGACTTTAGTGGGTCTGCTCACCTCCGCCGGCGGTTTCAAAGACTCCTGTTTGTCGCTTTGCTGGTCAAGCTCGGCATCTGGCTCATTATTGGAAGAGGTGTTGTCGGAGGCAACAGGTCGGTCATACTGTGTAGTGCCGGTGGGAACGTGCCAGAAATAGACCTCAGATGAGTCGGATATCTCCCGCCAGCCCGGGGGCAGGTCCCCTTCAGCCCACACATCTGCTGATGGATGGAAAGCAGATTGAAGATGAGTGTTAAATACTGACACAGACACTCATGGTCACATGACATAAAGAAGTGTGAGCTGCATGTTTGCTTGTGACACTACCAAGCAAATCTCAGCCCCGTTTATGCTTAATTTTGTGAAACTTGAGAACAGCTTGTGTGGTTTTTTACTTCCTTCTTTCTCAGTGTTCACAATGCAAGAGTTCGTCTGGTTACATGTCTGACAAACATAATTCACTTGAATCAATCTTGTTTTCTCTTTCAGCTTTCTTTTGACTTTTGGCTCTCTTCAAAACTGCCTCCTTTCCTCCTCCATCATCACCTCCTGCACCATCAAGTTATGATAAAGTTCTTTAGGGTTCCATCAGCATTGTTGGAGATGCTTGCTCCAATTGTCTTTTGTTCTGTTGTAAAATTTTCCCCCCTGATCTTTTTATTACGATTATGCCATTTTTAGCCCAAATCAATGACCTATGTCATTTTCTAGGTCATGGTTTCATTCATTAGGAATTCACGTCTGAGTCGTGGGCGGGACATGTGGTGGCCCACATTCTCCTTCATCCATCTGTTTACACTCCCTCACAACCCCAACCTAACATTACCGGTTCAAAGAAAAAGGGCGAGCAATATTGGAACTATCCAGCCGTACAGTTTTGAGCCAGTTGCCCCCTCAGACAAGATAATAGATGAACACGGAGCTAGCTGTCTAATAGTGAATACATCAGAATTGAGAGGAGTTGGGAGCTCCTGGCTCAGCGATGGTAGCTTCAATGTTACAGCAACAAGTTTATTCCAACTGTCTTTTTTTATTATCTTTTCCTGATTCAGAATAAGTTGAATAAAGAAATACACAGAAATGCTATTTTAAGCTTAATTCTCTTTATATATGTCCTCCATCAAGAGAAAAATGCCACAAGAACATGTTAAAGACACCCAAAACACATTGGAGAGGGTCTTTAAGAAAAGACTTTTTGTAAAAACAAGCGCTGATATTCTGCATGAGGCAGACGGATGGAGAAAGACGGGGCTGAGGATGATTACAGAATGACACAGAAATACTGTTTTGAATTGAAAGCAAAAAAAAGGCCAACTAACCTGTCTCACGGGGAGTCTGCGGAGACGGTGTCTCCTGGGACAATGTGGTCCAGCTGGAGTCTTCATCCTCTGAAGGAGTGTCAGGATTCAGGTCAATTTTTAAACTCACTTTAGGGGGTTTAGTTTCCTCTTCAGGGATGGTCAGGGTAAGAGGAGCCTGGGTCCTGGCAGGATTGTTCTTCTCTGCTGCTCTGGGCTGTTTGGGAGGAGATGGTGGATACTGCTGCAAAAACTGGTTCTCGTTGTTGGGGTGCAGCTCCACTTTGATCACCCGGGGCTGGGAGCTTCGTGGGGGCTTAGCAGGACTGCGTGGACACAGCTGAACCTGGGCACAATGCTCTCCTCTGACATGTGTCGGACCTTGGCTTTGGAGGTTACTGTGGTTCTCAGGTGTCCACTCTGGGCTGTCAGTGGATGAAGAGGAGGTCGGGGAAAGAGGAGCTTCCACCACCACTGGTAGCAGGGGTTGTTTTGGAGTTGGAGTGGGCTCATCTGCTTCATCCTCTTCCACCACAGCCTCCACATCTTCCTTCTCTTCCAGACTTGAGTCTTTACTGCTCAGCTTCTCTTCTTTCTGGCTCTCCCTCTCTTTAGCAGGATTGGCCTGCTCCTTCTCTGACAAGGGCTGATGCTTGTTCTCTTTCTTGTCGTCTTTTTTTCCTGAATCCAGATCCCAGCCTTTGCCATGGTACTCCAAGAAGCTCTTGGTCCTTCTACGATACGGGGGCAGCTGTGAGTTGTCTTTGCCAAACTCTGGCCAATCTGAACTTGGGTTACCAATCAGATGGTTGTGAATTTTGTCCACTGTGTTGGCCCTGCTCAGCTCCACCTGCTGGTTCTCAGCTCGCCTCTGCATGTTGGCTCCATTCTTTGCCAGTTTGGGGTTGGTTGTGTTGAAGAAAGATGATAAGGAGGAAGAGTAGAGCGCTGAACTGGAGGAAGACTTGGTTGGAAGGCCCCTACCTTTGATCGCAGATTGATTTTTAGACAACAAAGCCAGGTTGTCACTGATTCCCACGGCGCTTCGCACACTGGTCATTGTGTTCTTCTGCCTGCTCTTGGGCAGGGTGGCTGAGCTTCCTGTTGCCATCGTTTCCTTAATGATATCACGTCCAAGCAGCTGGTTGTAAGACGAACGAAGGCTGAGAGAGTTTGGTGGGTTTGGGGAAGGACCGCTGCGATTATCCAGACCTCCGGTGGAAGGGGTGGAGCCAGAGCGAGAGAGGGACGGAGTTTGGACTGACATAATGGCTCGGTGGACACACCCCTCAAGGATTAGGCTGGGACAGGAGATGCACTGTAAGAGGTCACAGAAGGATCACCTGAAACTTCTATTTTCTTAAAAAGAATTGAGACAAACCTGCGTCTGATGAAAACACCTTCACTACATTTATTTTCCTGCTGAAGTACTGAAAAACTCACAACATCTAGTAATGAAGTCAGACCCACAATGCATTGAAGCGAGACTAACTTCTGAAGCTGGAGCTGAGCAGTAAGCTGCTCTAAGAAGTGCCAGCTCCTGCTAACAAGCTAGGCATGTCTGATCTCTTTTATCTCTGGGTTCTCTTTGATGCTGAATACAGACAGATGGATATCAATGATGAGAAGGTCTGAAAGTCATTCTGATCTCACATTGTGACACATACATCGCATGTGCCTGCTTTACCACTAAAACCTTGAGCTGGAAAACTCAGCAGGCAGACAAACAAGTTTTCGACCTGCAAGCATCAACATCGCTGGGAACAAATGGGCCTGGAACAACACAGCAGTCATCATCAGCATCTCAGCTCGGAGATCGAGCAAAACTCAAACTCAGCTGATTTTAAGGCAAGATAGGATGAGAAGATGTTCCCGATGCAGCAAAAATCCCTGGAGTGAGCAACTTTTTCAACATGAGTCTCCATCCGCCGAGATGGGCAGTTGTGTTGTTCCTTAGTCACTCTGACATGCAATAGTGGTGTTTGTGCTGAATCCGTGCTTTCTTTAATAAAGTCAACAGGTTCAGGCCACCTGCACGAAAGTCTTCTATCTCATGACAATATCAATGTTTAGGGAAAAAGGCCCTTATTGTGAAGGGAATGCAAAGTGTATGGCAACATCTGGTGACTTGTTTGTCAAGTCTCTGGGGTTCTTTTTTTCTATAGGAAAATAGTGAGGCGGTGAAAAACAGAACAGACTAGCGGTGTAACAATCGACTTAATTGATTAATTGATTTATGCAATCCAACTAGATCGAACTGTCTGAGGCAAGTTGTTAATCAAACTGGCCTAAAGCATTGTCATTTTTTTTAAAGGAAATAAGACAATTAAATTAATTCATCCATTCATCTTCTATTCCGTTTTATCCCTTTCGGGGGATGCTGGAGCCTATCCCGGCCACTTGCGGGCGAAGTCAGGGGACACCCTGGACAGGTCGCCAGTCTGTCACAGGGTCACAATCACACACCCATGTACTCTCACATCCACACCAAGGGACAATTTAGAGTAACCAATTAACCTAAGCATGTTTTGGATGGTGGTAGGAAGCCAGAGACCCCGGAGAGAAACCTCGCATGCACGGGGAGAACATGAAAACTCCACACAGAAAGCTCCCCCGTTCTGTTTCCCAGCCGGGACTTGAACCAGGAGCCTTCTTGCTGTGAGGCAAGAGTGCTAAAATACCATTTGGATTGAGGCATGGTAGGTTTATTTTACTGTAATGTAAAAATGACCAAGTGCATCACAGCAGACAACACACATGTGATGGCAACAAAAAATATAATTCCAATCCAATGTGGAGAAATACTTTGAATTTTGCAAAGATGTGACCATACAGTGAGGTAGAATATTCTAATAATGTTCGCTATGGATAAATTTAATTTGGAAAAACAACAGTGGGCTAAACTTTAGGAAACTAAAATGTAGATGGATTTTCCATTAATTCTTGTTTACTTATTTGTTTATACACATATTTAATAATAATATTTAAAGACTAATTTTAGGTCAGTGAATCAGATCTATCCAAATGAACAAATGTCGACTATGAATCGCACCATAAACCACAAAATCTGATATGAATATAATCGTTGTTAAAAGGAATCTTTACACCCCTAGAACAGACACTTTAGTAAAACATCAGTTAAAGTAAAGCCTATTAGGCACAACCTGCTACATTTGTGTCATTATCTGTAATGCCAATACTGCAAAAGACTGGATCATGTCACATAAGTTGTGTGGTTGCAAGAAATTGTATGAAACCACACACGAGAAGTTTTTAAACCAGCTTACATGTTATATAGATTTTTAGGCCTATTTATGGTTTGTCTTTATACGCTTTGTCCTTGTACAATGGAGTATAAGTTACCAGAGTCAAATTACCTCATACTTGTTCAATAAAGCTGATTCTGAAAGGAAAATTTAACTAATTTAAAGATTTGTATTCACTTCTATAATTTAAGCAGAAAAATATAAGACTTTGTAGGGCGTCATTAGATATACTCTGTAAATTCTTATATTCTTCACATCAGTTAGCCTGTCCTAATGTTATGCCGCTCTGCAATTCAAGCAGGTATGACTCAGATGATGAATTCCATTATAAAGAACTCCTTCTGTGTGTGTCTGTGCACTGCAGACACAGAGACTCTATGGAGGCTTTCCTGCACCCTTATATTAATGCAGCCAGGTCTATTGGTGGACAAAGTGGAGCAAAGCGAGGGTGCAGGCCAGGGCCAGCGAGGAAGAGAAGCTTATTAGAGGAAAGGGGAGAAGAGAATGACACAGCAGTTTGCAGGACACAACACAAAGGGGAAGCTCCAAGTTGAAGAAATCTTTTGTGTTTATTTATCCAGTATGGCTTTAAGTAGAGCAGGTATTTTGCTTGGGAAAATTTGTCCTGACACTTGTACAAACAAAACAAAAATATATATTTTTTTGAAAATTTTACTGAGTTTTATGTTCAGTAAAGATTATTTGCAAAAATAATTGAAGTAAAACTTGTTTTCTGGCAGAATAAGCAGTAGGTTTTAAAGAAAAAATGAAATCAGTAATGACTTGCAGGAACTGAATTTTATGATTTCACATAAACAAAAACGTGTTTTACGCAATAATCAAGATTAGAACCCCTCAGAAAAGCATCCATCTGTAATATATCAGGGCTTTGGCTTTATTATATATCCCAGTGCGACACAAACCTCCCTATAACATCAAAACGCAACAGATGAAAGCCCGAGCATCGGAGAAAATGAACTTGGAAAAGTGGATGATGTCATGGGTGGAGTATTTTAGCCCCCTATTTTGCTGCCTCCATAAATTCCCTAACTGCCAAACCAGAAACGGCTCCATGGATGAAATTTACCCCAAAGAAACGGGCGGAGGAGTGGAGTTAAAATGACTGCGGAAGCTTATCTGTAAATATAGAACAGACGCAGTACATGTTGGGCATCCAGCCCCATCCCCGCCGCACTGGGAGGGGAGCGCATCCCACCGAGAGCATCCGTTTGCGTCCACTCACCGCTTCTGCGTCTCTCCTCCAACGACGGCGCGCAGGGCTGAAGACTAGGGCCGCTTTGAAATGCCGGTCTGACCCCCTATGGAATTTAGATCATCTTCGGAGCCCCCTCCCCTCAACCCCGGCTTGGTCCTCCCTGTCAAGGCGGCCGAAGCTACGCTGTTTCTCTGCGCCAGAGGATCCCGGAGAGGCGCGGCGCTGTGGAGCTCACGCGCAGCCGGCCAATCAGAAGCGCGGACGCGGCAGCGCCTTTGCACGGAGGGGACGCAGACATGATAAATCTGCCGGGGCTGTCTTGCGTTTCAGGTAATGAAATCACACATCATCGGGGAAAATCACGTCACGCGGACTGAGGAGACACGACTGCGTGTGGAGGATCGGATCTGACAGAAACAACCAGCATTTAAACATTTAATCAGAAGTTACAAAAGCATTCTGGGAAATTTATATTTTTTGTAAATGAAATAAAAGTAAACAAAACAATACTTTTTAAAAGTGTATTTATTTAAAACAGTGCGTTTTAACAGTGCAATCAACAGACTTTGGCAGCATGGTGGTGCTTTCACATCAAGAAACAGAACAAGGCATTAAGCCACAGAGACATGTCATCAAATATGGTTAAACACATAGTTTTACATGTTTAAGACATCTTGCAAGGAAGCAAAAAAACCCAAAGGCACCAAGTTCTTTTACATTTACCTTGACCTAATAAAAATGTGTTTTTTTTTTTTTAACAAAAAAGCTTATTTTCTGATAACGTTACTAAAAGCAAAAAGATAATGTAATCAATACTAACTGAACACCTTACTTCCATCCAGACCTTTTTCTCCTTGTAATTTCACTCATATGTTTGTCTATCTACCCTACTCCTACAGTCCACTGGCAGCGCCTCCTCTCTGTGGGGGACGGCTGGAAGTGAAGGGGCATGGAGGACAATGACAGGGGAGCTCCAAGGTTCCCCGTACTCCAGGAGTGAGGGAGGAGTGGAACGGTTGCCGGATGACTGGAAGTGGTCGGGGGGGAGGGTGTTGATAGGAGCCGACTGTCAGCCACAGGGAAGCATGGAGCTGACTGGATGGAACGCATCACCACATCTTCAGCTGAAAAAAAAACATGAATATTATCATTCATCCTATGCAGATACATCTGGAAGCATAAAATGTAGATGCGCTCACCTTTAGTGTTTAAGTCACTGTGGGGCCTGAGTAAACTCTTGGCTTGTTTGTTGCCTGCTTGAGCTGCTTGTTTGTAAAACTGAGCAGCTTTGTTGAGGTTCTGCCGCACGCCAAAGCCACTCTCGTAACATTGACCCAAAAACAGCAGGGCTGTGTCGTCCTGAACAAGAAAAGATCAAATTATATCATTTGATATAGTAGATTAGGTCGTCCAATGACTGGAGGGTCGGTGGTTCGATCTCCCACTCCCCCCAGCCAGCTGTCGTTGTGTCCTTGGGCAAAACACATCACCCTGCTTGCCTCCAGAGTGGCTCCACTGGTGTGTGAATGTGCATGAATGTCCCGTTGGGTCAGAGGGTAGTAGGCGTAAACTGTCAGTCTGCCCCAGGGCAGCTGAGGCTACATTAGTAGTTACCGTCACCAAGTATGAAGGAGGAGTGAATGAATAATAGACACATTGGAAGCACTTTGAGCACCAAGAAAAAGCGCAGATAAATCTAATCCATTATTATTATTATTTTTGACTTTCCACATGAAGAGACTTGACCCAAAAATGATCAAAGTTCTACCAAGATAGTAACTCACATAAAAAACTTAAGTCGGTTCAAGAATTAGAGATTAGGAGATGAGAGTGAACTTTTATTTTTATGCAGCATTATTATTATTAACGTTAGTGTATGAGTATTTTACTTGAAAATTATGCGTTTTCTGATAAGGAGCCACTGATAAAAGTCTAGAAGCATCTAGAAAAGCACTCACTCCCCCCTCTGCTGCCATCTTCAGGTACTTAATGGACTTGCACCCATTTCTCCCAGGATCCCGAGTGTAGACGGAAGCTAAGCACAGCTGGGCCTGAAGGATGGAAATAAAAACTGCTTTACAGTCAAATAACGAATCCAACTGAATTTAATTTCCAGAGAACTTTTTAATTTAATTTTGTTCAAATTTGTGATCAGGGTTAAAGAAAGCTTTTATTTTATTTTTTTCTTATTTTGGATATTCCAGACCAGGCTTTTACATTTTTTACGTGGCGTCGCCTTGATGCGTTCTTTGCTAATTGGTAAATGGCGTGTACTTCAATAGCACTTACTACCTTCCTTGAAGGCCCAAAGGGCTTCACAGTCACCTTAAAGAAAGCTTTTAAAAGGAACCAGCTCAAAATATTTCAGCAAAAATACAAAACAACATCTTTTGTTGCAGTTATGCTTTACTGCCTTTTTGCTATATGTCTTTTACGAAAGCTGTGTGTTGCAAAAGATACAAAAATTTTTCATTAAACCTTAAGTGTTCCAAAGGTATCGCTAAAATTTATTTTTTCAATTAAAAATGTCACAAACCAAAGTGAAATATATCTGCATTGTGAAAGGCTGATCCTGAAGGCAGGATTCGTACCTTGGTGATTCCAGCTGCAGCAGCTTCTTGAAGTAAGTTGATAACAGTGTTCATCTCTTCTGCACTCTGCTGCCCTCTGCTGGTCAGTAGAAGCTTTGCATATCGATACTGAGCTTGTTTGTGGCCTCTGGCTGCAGCCTGCCTGTAAAAATACAGAGCCTGGGGAAGAACACAGGTTATTGAATAGCTGGCAGATCAAAAGAAAGAATGTCAATGTTTAAAAACAACAGTTTTTCATATTAGAGTTTCTTAGAGGCTTATATTTATTTAGAAAAAGTGATAACCTAAAAAAGTAGTTTGACACAAAAATAACAAGCATAACTAAAATTGGTGTATCAACAAAACAAAGGCGTCTCTGAATAAAATAGCTTCAATATTCAAACAAAGGGACTTATAGCAGACACATGTAAGATAGAAAAAAAACACATAAAGGCAAAACAAAAACCAGTTTTTATTTGTTTATAATTTTTTGTTTAATTCTACATCCATTTATTTCCATACATCAACAATCTAAAATTTATTAAACTCTCTTTTCAACATCGTATCGTTTACTGCAATAAAAAAAGGTTCCTTTTCCTTAACGGACTTGGACTTTTCTCTGAACTGTTGGGCACATGTGCCCTTTTTTTCAGTTTCTAACGATAAACCAGATTTTATTTGGTGGATAAATCAACCCGAAACACTCAGCCCTGCTGACACTGACTGATTATGTTGGACTAAACTGGTCAGCAGACGACAGCCTCACCTTGTCTATGTCCTTGTCGACTCCTAGACCTTTCTCATAGCACACGGCGGTGTTAAACTGGGCTTTACTGTAGCCCTGTTGGGCTGCAGCTTGAAAACACATGAAAGCTTCCCTGTAATTCTCAGCCTTAGTGCTTTCTAGACCTGTCGGACAAGCAGACCAAACAATGAATACAAGAGAGGAAAAATTACTGTTTCAACTGAAATGTGCATAGGATTGCTATTAGGGGAAACTCTAGTGAATCCTTACCGATGATGTTGAGGATAACAGGAATACTGCTGTCCCCCACATGTTTGAGGTTAAGTGCTGCTTGTGATAACTTTTCTTCTTTGGATAAGGTGGCCTAAAAATAACAATGTGGAAATAAATATAGTAAGTCAGTGAAGTGTATTTTAAGTAATAATCAAACAATAAAGTGAGAAATGTACTTCGTTTTGCCTCACTGTTTTTTCTGGACTAGTGTCATTCTGAGGACATTCTTCAGACAGGAGAGACTCCCCTGTGAGACAAGGAAGAACAAATTATTATTTGCAAGCAACTAATTAGCTCAGAAACGTACAAAAATGTCATTTCTTTAAACATTTGTATATAAACCTGATGGTAAACAAACCAATTTCAGGTGAGTGTTCGAGCTCTCCCTGTAGGTCGGAGGTGGAACTGTCAGCAGTCAGAAACTGCTGGCCGGTGCTGGCTGGACTATTGCTGCTGCTGCTTTGAGTGGAAGAATGATCCGGATTCTGACTCCCTGTCATCCCCTGGAGACACAACACACTCCTTCCTCTGGGAAGAACATCACGTCTGGATACTGAAAACAGCAGATGGAAAGGACATACCACTGTCAAGCTGTACTCTTAAGACTACAGAAAAAAAACTTTAGTATATCATTATTTAAACGAACACATTTTGCAAACAATGTTTGTCATCACAAACAAACAAACATTGTTTGTGATGACAAAGGGACTTACAGATGTCAAGCAGGACGCGGTAGCCACACCGCTGCCACTGCAGGGATGAGGACGCTGTCCAGCTCCCTGCATTCGGACTTGGCTCAGAACCTGATGAGAAGCTGGAGTGGACTCTCCTGCAGATCTGCATAAACAGAACTGCCACAGCACCCTGGGAAAGGGGTTGATTTTACAATCTGAGACATTTAATGTTTGGGACTCTCAGTGCTGACAGGTTCTAGCAGCATCTGCCACAGACGACTTATGGCTGATAGATTTAATTTAAAACAAAGTACTTTTCCAGACAAACGTTCCTATTATATCTAAATGTAAAAAGTCTGAATAAGGTTTGATTCCTAACGCAATAATGCAGAACATTTACAGTTAATCGCCTATTCTGCAAGTTTTCCCACTTAAAAAAAAGATGAGTATGGTCTGTAAAGTTCATCATAGGTTCACAAAATATTAATAAATAATCTAGAAAATCAGAAATTTGATTTTTAAAGAGTTTATATGTATAATGGTGAAGAAAATAAGTATTTAGTTCTATAAACAAGCAGGAATTCTGCTACTTCTTCTTTAAGAAGCTGTTCTATCCTCCACTGGTTACCTGTATTTATAGCATCTGTTTGAAATAAATAAATAAAGCTTCTGATATCTAGACTACAACCATAGTAATGAAGGTTATTAATAGTAACACCCTACGTTGTCATGGATTCAAATCCTCCAGAGCTCCAAAGGTTTGTATAGACCATCTGGACGATCCAGAGCAGGATTGGGAGAATGTCACGTGGTCAGAGGAGACCAAAAGGGAACTTTTTGGAATAAACACCCCCGTCTTTGAAGGGGGGAATAAGGCCGAGTTACAACCTAAGAAGACCGAACCCACTGTGACGCATGGGGGTGGGAACATCATGGTTTGAAGCAGATTTTCTGCAAAGGGGACAACTGATCTGTTTTAAGGAAAGGATGAATGGATCTACAAAGAGATTTTGGGCCAAAACCTCCTTCCATAAGTGAGGCATCGAAGATGAAAGACATGGCTGGATCCTTAAGCATGACCGTGATCCCACATGGTAACAAAATAGGGGCTATTTAAAAGGCATTTCAAGGTTCTGGAGTGGAGTAGCCAGTCTCTGAACCTCAAACCAACAGAGATCCTACGGAGGGAGTTGAAAGTCCATGTTGCCCAGCAACAAGCCCAAAACATCACAGCTCTTGAGAAGATCTGCATGGAGGAATGGACCGAAATAGCAGCTAAAGTGTATGTAAACATGGTAAAGACCTACAGGAAACTCTGTCATTAACAACCACAGTTACATTACAAAGTATTGATGTGATATTTACTTATTATATAAATAAGTTATTTAAGAAAAAAAGAAAATCTGATTTCCTGGATTTTCTTCTACATTCTTACTCCCACAGTTGAAATGTATCTATGAGCATTTCAGACCTTCACCATCTTTCTAAGTGGAGCAACTTGCAGAATCAGTGACCGACAGATACTTTTTTTCACCACTGTATAAACTTAAACTAACAAGAACCCACACACTGATAATAGCACACTGACACTTTAAATGAAGTAACCAAAGACATACCCATCCCACAGCATCTAGGGCTGTGTAACGTGGAAGCCTCGCATAATCAAACTGAAAAGTCTGCTCCTTCCTGTTCTTTTCTCCATCCTCCTCCTTCTGAGACCTGAAAGTTTCAAGAAAACCATCAACATCTCAGAAAGTAAGACTTAAAAAAAACAGTAAGGACAGCACATTTTAGTTTATCCTACCCGTCAGATGGGTTCAGAACCCAAAGTTTGTAAAGACAAAGGATGGAATTAGAAGTACCTGTCGTCAGACGGGTGTCTGGACGTAGAAAGAGCGGCTGAGCTGTTGAGAACCTCGTCTTCCACATGGTGGTTCGGTGTCAGTCGTAAAGTGTGGCTGCCATGGAATCTATGCAGAACTGAAATGCAAAAGTACAAACACGGAAAAAAGATGTGAACCTGCAGTTCTTGTTATTTTGGGACATACAATTTGTAAATCTGCTAAATGTGATTAATTTCATTCCCAGGAGGGCTAGTTAACACAAACGCTTAAACTAAATGTATTTTTCGGGGGGAAATATAAACATTTTAAGGGCCTATTTGGGCTAAAGTGTTGTTACGCACGTTATATAAAAACATCTAGGAAGTCAGGGACCGGAAGTTAACAATCACTGTCCGCACAGACCAATATAAACATGCTGTTCGCGGAACTGAACTTACATAAACGTCTCCCATTTACAGCATGTGCTACACAGTTTCTCATTCACAATAAAAAGCTTGAAAATATGCGTAACAGCAAAATAACTGATGACAACATTACAGCGAAATGAAATCTTCCTAGAGTGACATTTCTCTCACCTCTCCCCACAAAACCTTGAACTCTCCACATGATGTTCGTCCTTGCTTTTAACCGCAGATTTATCCTCGGGAACACATGTTTGTTTCTCCCGCAGACCTGTTCTGATTCACAGAACAACCGGAGTCTGGGGTTAATTCAATAAAATAGTGGTGGTGGTAAAAAAAAACAACACATCCACAACTGTCACGAGTTGTGCCGAAAGAGGAACAAACCGGAAGTGCGTAGAGTATTGATGCAACCGAGCCGAGGAAGAAGATACAGACATAATCACGGCGCCCTCTTGTGGCAAAGGAGGGAACTAACGCTCTTGCATAAAGCTGCAGAGCATGGGGTCCGATGCTAAAAAGAGCAAGAGCCACAAGTCACTGTTTAGAAAAACTCACTTTTAAAAAATGTTTTTGTAACCATTAAGCCATTTAATGCCATTATACGAACATACGTTTAAAATAGTTTCAGTAATTGAGCTACGATAATTTTCTTTGTTTTTAGTTTATTCTGTTTGATAGCAGGATGAAATTTCCATTCAAAATAAAATTCTGCATCAAAAAGATCCTCCTGGAGCAGAGATACTTGAATTAAAAAAGCCAATGCCCCCCATCCTTTTTCTACTTCTACTATCAAATGTAATCTTGACAACACTAAGTATGGACACAAACTGTAACACATTTAATTTTTGCAACTTTCTTGTTCCAGTCTTCCATGATGCAAAATAAATAAAAAAAATAAATAACTAGCTCCCGTAAGAACCGAAAAATTATAGGATATAATTGATTTTTAAATACAATTAATATATTTTTAAAGAATAATTTAAGGTGTCTTTTAAGTGACAATTTAGGATGGGATGTTTTTCTTAGTATCCAGTGGAATTCTAATGCTCGCTGATATTTAGGAAGATGCAAATAAAAAACTATATGGAAAAACTGTAAAGTATTTAAATAAAAAAATCAACAACCTCAAACTTAAAAATAATAGTGGAGATTATGTATAAATATAGGCTTAAATAACAGTACAAAACAGAGTGCAGACCAGTAAGAGCATGAATTAAATGCCCTTGGCCCTTTTTCCCATCTCAACATATACTTTATGTTTTTATTTTATTTTATTACAGTTGAATGCAAGAAATTTCGGATATTGCAGCTAAACCTTCTGTTGCATTTTGATAACAAATCTAAAGCAAATCAGATTTTAATGTTGAACATCTAAAATCTTCCAGCACACCCCTCCTCTAAGATCACATTAATGTTGGTTTCCAGGAACTGGAACAACTCTCTGAGAGGGTGAATGAGGAGAAAAAGGTGGCACTCGCCAGATTCATTAAAGAGTGGAAAGCAGATTTGGGAAATAGTGCAGGATTAACCAGTCTCCCTGCAGGATGGTTTGTCTTTTCTGTCCTCAGCAGTAATCAAACATGTGACGCACGTGCCGACATTTTACTGGAACTACGCACACTTCCAGTCAGATGGAGCTAAAAGGGGGGGAGAGGGGGGGAGCTTTTGAGGGTGAGCTGGAAAGAGCAGAAAAGCACTCGTAAAGTCAATTCAAACTTTGAGTTATTTGCTCCTTGCCCTGTTGCTATGGTGACAAAGTAATCGGGGCTTTCACTTTTGATCCTCCTCAGGCAAACAGCCTGCAGTGTTTTGTAATGCTTGCAGGATCTCTGTACTGCTAAATACTGTTTGCTGATTTGCCTGGAGGCAGAAGTATGGAAGTAATACAAAAAACACACAAGGTTGACGGTGAAACAGAATTCCTCTGGAGTCTGCAAACTGCGTCAGTGTCTTGCATTTCTGCATTTTTCAGCTTGTGAGCTGCAGACTTGCTCATATCTTTATTTTGACCAGCAAGCACATTAAAGTGCATATATATATATATTTTGGCAAAAGGTGGTGGTCACACTTTAAGGTCCTTTTTAGGCAAAGAAAACAAAACTTTATGTTATTTTTTTAACATTATTCTAACAATTATTATCGTGTACCAAGTAATATCAAATAAAACAAGCAGTTTGTGCATATAAAAAGTGTTGTTTTCTTTTCTTTCTTTTTTTTTTTTACAAAATCTACAGCTTTGCCTCGGTACTGTGTTCATCTTGTGCTTGAATTATTTTACAATTATTTTTATTTGAACAAAAACTGATTTTTACTGTACTTTAGTTCAAAGCACAAGTGTTGCTTGAAGGATAATTTGCAATAATAAAGCTGCATTGAATTCCTCTTTTATCACAGATGAAGAATACACTAATTCTATAAGGTGTAATTCTCTTTAAGGATCTGTTGTGAATGACTTCTCCCCTTCCGTTATGAATTTTGTACTGTTTCTGTGCACATAAAAAGGGAAAAGTCTTATTACAAACAGATTCATCTTTCAATTTGGATACTGCTCCTAAAATAATTCAACCATCCATTTGATTTTAATTTTCCCCTTTCCCTTTTGAAGATCATACATGCCTTTGACTAGACCATTGGAATTCTATTTTTGTAGGTGGGGAGAACAGACAACAGAGATTAAATAAAATGAACAGCAGTCAAAGCTGCATTTGATTGACTTCAGCAGTCTCACTACTGTGGTAGATAGTAACACCACATAACACCACCAGCAGTAATTCACAAATTTTTGTTTCTATCAATATCAAAAGAGTTTGTGATTAAGCTTAAATAGAAGACAGAAAAAAGGACCAACAGGAGCGAAAAAGGTTGAAGTTTTTTCCAGGCAAAAGCTTTAAACTTTAGGCACAAACACTATATTTGACAACCATCAACTGCAAGTAAGAAAACTAACATATTTTGCACGAGCCGTGCGTATGAGGTCTTAGTCAGGGTACAGGTTGGTCTTTATTGCAGTACTGCACTTTGTCTTAAAAGTGCTACATAAATGAAAAATGTATTTATTGCTTGCTTGATTGAGCATCAACACACATGTAAATGTGTTTCTTTCACCCATAAATTCAAATGTTTTACACATATCTATTCCTTAAAGATGATCAACTTCTAAATTTTGTATTACTTTTGTCAGCCAAATAAAAGTATTAACCTGACTTATTACAACATTTAAGCCTTTTTGCTTGGATTCAGTACTTTCTCATGTGGTACATGTCCATGTGCATATTTAAACACAATTCTCATCGTACTACATTGACGTTCTACATCTTTTCCTTATCATTCGGCTGCTTGTAGACTTATTTTTTGTAGGTTTAGTTTCGTGAGACTAATTTTCTAACACACGATGTCCAAGCTGCATTTAATTATCAGGCCAGTTCAGGTTTGCATCCAAATTGTGACTAATTAGCAGCTGTAGCATCATTTTGTTTTAATTAGCAAAAATGATCAGAACATACTGGGGCTTTCAGGAGGATTAAACAGACAGGTGCTAAATATAAGTCGGTCGGGCACAAGGTTCCTGACAGTTTCTGCATGAAATCAGTGTCTTGGTTTTAGCGGGAAAATAGTGACTAAATCATGTCAGGTAAAAGTTATTAAAGATTGGCTGCCTGGTGTGTTGGTTAGAAAAAAACAGTAAACCTTGACTGGGATTTTTCAAGCTGGTATAAATTACAAAAGGATAGTTGCATCTTTTTCTTATTCTAACATTTACACATTGCACAGTTTACATGCTTTCTTAGGAGCTCATCACTTGCTTTCAATACATTTTTAAAGCTCCACTCTGCTCATTTTTTGATATATTGTAAAATTGTACAAATTATCGTTATGGTGTTTTTAGGTAAAATAAAAAAAAATGCTTTTCAAGGACATAGTTTCTGTAGAGCAGCAGGAATTTATTGGAAATTCCTCTCTGAGTTGTGGGCGGGACTGTTGACGTGGTGTAAGCCTGCGCTCATTTCCCATCATCCATCTTTTTACAATCACCCCTGCTAGCTTAACTCCCACAACCCCAACTTAACATTACTGGTGCAACAAAAATGGCGAGAAATATTGTAGCCATCCAGCCGTATAGTTTTGATCTGCCAGATCGGACGAGGAAACAAAGACGTAAGTGGATCTGTTTGCTTGCAAGTGGATGCATCAGAATGGAACTGAGCAGGAAGCTTATGGCCCACCGATTGTAATTTGTACAACAACTACAAGCTTTTTCAAATGGGATTGTTTCTTCTTTTCCTGACTCATAAATGCAATTTGAGCTTAAATGTCTTTACATGTGTCTTCTATCATCAGAAAAATGCAACATTGAAAACGCCAAAAACCCAACTTTAATCTTTAATTGGAGTGTGTCTTCAAAGACTTCTCTTTATCAGAACCTTCGAAATCTGAAAACCTTCTGTAGGAAGGACGGATGTGAGCTGAGGTGCAGTGGAAAACCAGGACACGAGTTTGTTTGGTCAGCTGTGTGTACTGCTGTGAAGATGACCTCACAGTGCATTTGGTTCATGAACACAGTGTGATTTGAAGGTTTGTCATGTGACTTTATCATCTGATATAATCTGTGATTTTTCAGCTGTGGATTTCAAGATTTATTCAGAATGACCTGATTATCATCTAACGTGTTTTATTTCATTGAGATTTATTGCTTATATGGTGAAAAGAAGAGACTTGCCTTCTCATAATGTCAGTGACAGTTTCTTTGAATATTTAAGAAGCTCTAATTCTAAATCAATGAACACATTTACATTCTCAATTAACTAAAGGGGGTGGAGTATTGGAGACAACTAACCGGGGTGTTTCTTACCCCTCTCTCCCCTCTTCCCTTTCCATGCTGGTCTCCTTGGTCACACACATGCACAAACACAAGTCACACAAACACTGACGAGGGCTCAGTCCTGCTATGGCCACCACCACCACAGAGGAGAGTTCTGGGGTTTCTCAGGACGCCGTAGCACCTCAGCAGCCCGAAGTAGGAAGTAACATAGAACATGACTCAGCAGCAAAGCCTGACCCCAAAGGGGCCCAACATGACAAAAAGGAAAAGGAGGAAGCTGAGAATGGAGGAGCAAGTTCTGCTGTGCAGAAGGAGGATACAACAAGGCCAACTCTGGATCCAGAGTGGGTGGAAGAAAGATTCAGGATTGACAGGAAAAAGCTCGAAACCATGTTATATGGTGAGTGAAATGACATCTTTTTTTTTTTTTTCTGGTGGTAAAGGGAGGCTTTTTTTTTAAATCTTTTCAATTTACCTGGCAGGCCACATTTCCTACCAGTTCTCATGTGTTGAGTTTGTTATTCGCCTGAACCCATGAGTCTGTCAGGGCAGCCAGCTGGCTGCAGCACTGCTGCTCCCATCAGTAGCTGTGATCCAGCAAAGCCCTGTTGGTGCATCGCTGTAATTTATCATCTGCAATGACTTACACATTCAGATCTCCTTTTTGCTTTTATCAATCCTGCCTGGAGAGCAGAGGTGACTGCTTCTGTTGGCTACCGCTGCTTGGCAGATTTGTGACAAATTCCTCCTTTGGGTCACAGAGGAAACTGACAGTGAAATATTGATGTAAACAATGACGGTTGGCTAATTTAGCTTTTTAAAGTCACAATCATCTTTTGATCTATTGTAAAAGGCTCCCCAGTTTTTTTTTTTGGCCAAAATGAAAAAAACAAAATCCTGTGACGTTTTCCAGGACATATTTTCAGCAGAGTGGGAGTAGTTCATCAAAAATTTGCCTCTGAGTCATGGGTGGGACTGTTAGCGCTGAGAAAGCCCACCCTTAATTCCTTTAATCCATCTGTTTACACGCTCTCTTGCTAGCTTACAACCCCTTACAAGCCCAACATAACATTACCACTTCAACAAATACGGCGAGCAAACTCATAGCCATCCAGCCGTACACTTTTGAGCCAGTTGCTGACCTGGACAGGGAAAACGAAGACATACATTAATCCATTTGTCTGCAAGCGAATGCATTAGAATGGAGCGGAGTAGGGAGATTGTGGCTTGCTGATTCTAGCACCTACATCACTGCTACAGGCTTCTTCAAACATTTTGTCATCTGCTTCTGATTCACAAAGATTTTGGGCTTAATCTTCTTTAGATACGTCCTCCATCATAAGAAAAATTCTACTAAAATGTAAAAACACCATATAACATGATTTTCATTGGAGTGGGTCTTTAAAAATTTAAAGTTGATTTTAACCTTTTTTTCTTTATTCCCCTGGGGGTTATATAAATGCAATTAAAGTGAGGGGGAGGAAAGCCAGCATTATTGCGGTTGTCTCCCCAAACCAGCACCTTGTTGCTCAACCCCACATTGAGCTTTTCTCATTCCTCACTTTAGTCCAGTGTAACCCGTGGTGATAAGGGGGAGATGAGGGCGTTCCTGGAGCTCCTCTTGAACCCCGTAAATGTCACCATGGAGCGATGACCTTTTAAAAAGTGTTTATGTTCCAGGCGACCTCTTGTTCTACTTGCAATGCAAATTTTACAAATGTTGACTCATGTTCTAAACAGAACACTATGGACCTGCAACACCCAACAAGACTGCACATTATTTGAACCTTGCCTGTTTTGTCTTGTCTTCTTTTAGCTCCTAAGAGTGAAGACAGGGAGACAGGAGAGGAGTTTTTTGAGAGAGTGAGTGAGAAAACCCACACCTTCTGTTCTGCAGACAGCTCTTACTTTAAACATCCACATCAGTAAACCACTCTGTGACACTTAAATTATCTAAGTTTCCAACTCTGTTTAAAGTTGCTGAAGTTTTAATGGGGAAATCGTTGAAGGCTTTGAAATGCAAATGTACCTTTGTGTTGTGAACAGAGGGATGCTGTGTTTGTGTCTGTGTGTTACCACAGGTGATGCGAGAAACTAACACTCAGGTGAAATGGCCATCCAAGCTGAAGATAGGAGCAAAGTCAAAAAAAGGTGCTGAAGTCTTCAGTTTTTGTTTAGCATCTTCACACTTCTGAGCAAACACTTTGGTCTATTTTCATTTAAAAAAAAAGATCCAAACTGAGGAATCAACTGAGCTTTTTCAACAGATCCACATGTGAAAGTGGAAGGTAAACCAGCCGATGTCATAGAAGCCAAAAAGAAGATTCTTGAAGTACTGGAAACCAAGGTGACAACCTTATCATGAGTAGCTGTTCTTTGATCTGGTTAATGCACGATTTACACCAGCGTTTACATGAAAAGCAGGTAAACAAAGTAACTCTGAAAATGGACGTGGCCTACACAGAACACTCCCATGTGATTGGAAAAGGTGGAGGGAACATCAAAAAGGTGATGGATGCCACATCCTGTCACATCCACTTTCCTGACTCCAACCGTCACAACAGTGCAGGAGAAAAAAGCAACCAGGTGATGCTCTACAAATGATGCTTCCAATGTTCCCATGAGAACATTTATTCATTCATAATTTCTTTACATGCTCTGGTAAGGTTTCTATTGCTGGACCCATAGATGGGGTGGAGGATGCCAGGAGGAGGATAAGAGTAAGTGCTTTTCATCTTAAATACTTTTTTTTTTCCTGCCTTGACACAGGCATCAATGAAACACCATCATCTTGTTTCCTTGATGTTGTTCCAGGACCTCCAACCACTGTCACTGACTTTTGATCTGCCGGTGAGTCTGGTACCCCAGGCTCTTCCAGATGCAGGTTCCCCACTCATCCAGCAGGTAGTGCAGGCTTTTGGGGTCAGCGTAAATTTCAGGGCCCTCCCATTGCAGCCTCAAACCCAAACCTCTTTTTATGGAAACTGCTGCACCGTCTGGGGACTGCAAGGCAACACGGCCGCTTTAAAGGTTGGCACAAGTTATTTCCGATCCCCTCCCCGCTCCCTTCAAGGTCCACCATCATGACTGGCTTGTGTACATCAACACTTGACAGGAGGCGACCTGCATCCTGATGGACCTCCTGCTGGGATCAGAGGTTCCAGGTGGGGCAGTAAGCAGCCAATTGGACGTCACCACCCAGCAGCATCTCTTTCTGTTGGGGCAGAACGGAACACACTTTCTGAGCATTATGCAGCAGACTCAGACCCAGATCATCCTGCCAGACCTTAGTGCCCCTCAGAGTCCCCCCTCTCTGCTCATCCAGGGCAGCCCTGATGGAGTCTGTCTGGCTCGACAGCAGCTCATGGTACAGTGGAATCTTCTTGTTTTGTCTGGCAGATTCCTACCTTCCAGTAGATACGCATTCCCCATCTGTCATTCCCTGCTCTTAAATTAAATTCCCCATGAGGTTTCTTCATAGTAGTCTGTTGTTTTAAATTTCACATGGGTGTTTTTTCAGGACTGTCTGCCTGTGTGTCTGATGTTTGACATGCGAGAAGATGGAGCAGCAGATCCCTGCACGCTGGCTCAGATGATGCAAAATCTTGGGGTATTCATTAGTGTCAAACCAAAAGTGAAGCAGACCAGCAAGGTACATGCTTTTCTATCACTGAACTCTCCACTCACAATTAAACAATCGTAATTATGTCAGCCCTCAGTTTCACCTCTTTGAATTTACTTTAGTTCTGTGGCCACAAAATAAAGGGTTTGCTCATTTCACATGCCTCGCATTAGTCAGAAAACCTTGTAAATTCAGTTTAATTTCAAAACGTGGATGCAAATGTATTCATACCTGTGGCTCAGTGTGCTGCAGTGAGTGGAATACTGACAGAAGAATCTGTGTGGATGTGTATTCATCAGTCGGTGGTGGTGAAGGGTCTGGAGCGCAACATCTCCAATATTTATGAAGCCCGTCGTGCTCTCCTGGGACTGGACTCCTCTGAGCATGCAAAAATAAATGGAGTGAGCCATGACCCCGTGCTTCCCGGAGGTGGGGTGACCAACTACTGGCTCAACATGTTGCTACAGCAACTTCGTCTCTCTGAGCAGGGTGAGCTTCTTGCCATCATAGGCCTTCACCTTCATTATCGTGCAAACAAAGTTCCCGCTTTTTCCCAAAACAATCCAAGGGGCATAAAGGAAAGGGCAGATTCAATTCTGATGGGATTATTTCACACATAATAGATATTTGCATTTATGCGTGCTTTAAGTCCCTTTCTGATGAAAATTGTGTTTTTTGTGTGTTTAACATGTTCGTTTGGCATTTTTCTCTTGATGGAGGACGAATATAAAAAAAGTAGGCTAAAATGGCTTTTTTAAGTATTTCTTGATTAAAATTGTTGTGAATCAGGAGCGAACACAAAAATGCCATTTGAAAGAGATTGTAGTTATGAAGTGAAAACTACAACAGCAAGCCACGAGCTGGAATCTGGCACAAATCTGTATGACTGGATTGCACCAATATTGCTAACCATTTTTGTTGCAGCTGTAATGTTAGGTTGGGTTGTGAGGGACTCTAAGCTAGCGGGAGAGAATGTAAACAGATGGATGACAGGAAGTAGGGGCAGGCTTACTCCACACCAACGGTCCTGCCCACAACTCGGAGGTGAATTTCTAATAAACCTCTGCTGCTGTGGAGAAACTATACAGAAAACGATACAGGTTTTTTAGTTTTGAAAAGATTAGAATGGGACTTTGCATAATTAGTAATAATGATTTTGTGGTCTGGCTTCTTATTTGCATTACCAAGACAGTTTTTGAGGAACATTTCCGCCAAAAAAATTAAACTTTCTCTTCTTTAAAATAAATTAATGTAAGAAAAATGTTCATAAATATGGATTGACCTGTAAATCTTTAATACATGAGACTGATTTAGATTAAATAACTTCTATTTTCATTGATTAGGTTGTTTTATTTATTCCAGTTTTTATTTGCCATTTTGTTTTTAAAAGGTTTATGTCACTCAGGACATTTTTTTTGCAATATGAAAAACATTCTGTGCTTTTCATTTTGGTGCACAGGTTCTTTACCTGTGTCATCCACAGAAATTGGGTCTGGTGGTAAGCCCCGACTTTCACCTCCTCCAGGACTCGGTTCTTCTCCTGAAGAGTGCAGGTCAGGGCTGAGGGGAACAGACAACCGGCCACTGGAGAAGGTGATGAATCATGAACTTTTGGGGAAAACAAAAGTTCTGTCAGATAACAGAAATTTCTCTCTCACAAACTCGAACTATAATTTCAATGTTTCTTCCTTCTCAGATTCTTGAAAACGAGTACCAGTCGGGTCAGTCTGAAGATGAGGATCCAGAGACGAGTGATGCTGCAAACAGCATCAGGGTTGGGCTGAATGGTCGAAGGAGGAGCCTGCAAACACCTGACGTCAACAAGGTTCTGAGCCAGGGCAGAAGGCATTCAACAGGACAAGCAATATCATACAGGTTAGCAGTCTTAAAATCACCAACTGGGATAGATGTTCATTAACTGTTTTTATTTCTGTGAAAGAAACAAACCCTGACTTTTATTTAAAAGTTTGACCTGGAGAACATGTTGTCTCATCTTTTGAATAAAGTTTGATGGATGGATGTTTTTCCAGAATCTCTAAATCACAAAGTCTGTCAGGCAAAGGAGAACATCCAGTACTCTCCTTTCTTAAGCTTAATTAGAGCCATACAGCTTTAACACCACAGCTCTCATTAATTGTGCTGGATAT
This sequence comes from Oryzias sinensis, assembly GCA_037389245.1. NCBI lineage: Eukaryota > Metazoa > Chordata > Actinopteri > Beloniformes > Adrianichthyidae > Oryzias > Oryzias sinensis. The sequence goes on along the minus strand of CM074496.1, from coordinate 16,811,495 downwards.
TTATAAAGCTTCATGACATTGTCTTTGAAATTCTTCAACAGAATTATTTCTGTCAGAGCGTTGAAGGAGTAATAAGCCCCGCGATGTGGCGTGTATTCATTAGACGTTCACCTTGCTTGCTCTTACCCTCCGTCTGTGTGTGTCTCCTGGATGTGGCAGACTGCTGAACCCAGAGACAAAGGGAGGGAGGGCTGAGAGGAGGAACAGCCTGAGGAGTGACGTGACTTTGCCTCCAAATGTCTGTGCTGACTCATCCAAGGATGAGGTAAAGCCAAACAGGAATATAGCCTGTTTTCTCAGAAAATGTTCCCCTTCTATAAAAAAAACGGAGTTCATTGGATAAACAGTCAAATTTGATGGATGAGTAATACAAGCAGAGATGCAAATCCTTTCTGTCACTTTGATGCCAAAATGAACACACAAGTTAGACACAAAACAGCACACAAGTCATGTTTGTTGATTTGTTGATCCCCTGAGTAAGAGGGGAAGTTTTTTTCTTCCCCTCTTACTCAGAATGTTTCTCCATGGAGGATTAATGAGTACCCCTTAAAAGCAGCATGAGTGTTTCAATCTCTTAAGCTTTTTTTCCTGTTTTAAATTGGTTTTCTTACAACCTTTCCTGAACAACCAGAAAAGAGAAACAAAATCAATTTCATGCATTATTGACTTTCTGTATTTGCTTTATGTGTTTCACAGGATTATGATTACGAAAAAAAGAAACTACTCGCAACCAGAGGTTGGTACATCTAAATTTTTCCTATTTGAATTTGTTTTATTGAAAAATTTAAAACATTTTAAAGACCCACTCCAATAAAAATAGTTTTTTTCCTGTTTTAACATGTTATTGTGGCATTTTACTCATGATGGAGGACATAAAGAAAACTAAATTTAGAACTACATTTCTAAGATGTATTTATTCAAATGATTATGACTCAGGAGATGATGAAAAAATGCCATTGGAAAAAGCATGTAGCCCTGACAGTCAGTGAGTCACAAACTTCCCATGTGCGGACAAAAAGATCCATTTACGTCTTTGTTTTCTTCGTCTGAGCTGACATCTGGGTCAAAAGTGAACGGCGGGATTTCGCCTATGTTGCTCGCCATTTTTGTTGCACCAGTAATGTTATGTTGGATGTACAAGAGGCTGTAAGCCAGTGAGAGAGTGTAAACAAAGGGGTGATGGGAAATGAAGGCAGGCTCACTCCGCACCAACAGTCCCGCCCAAAATTCAGAAGTGAATTTCTAACAAACTAATGGCGCTATGCAGAAACTATGCCCTAGAAAATAATACAGGTTGTTTGATTTTGGCTAAAAAATTCATAATCATAATTAAAAGACCACTGGAAGCAGTTTTAAAATATATCAAAAGATGATCGATGTGGGATTTATATTCTGAAGATGAGATTATAGGTGGATTTGTTGTTATAGGGTCTGGATAATGACAATACTCTTTTAAATGAGTAATGTCCTGCTTTTGAAGTACAATGCCACGTTATTTAAAATTTTAATTATATATAAATAAATCATTTGAATAATAGACAAAGGCATTGCATATCTTTTGCATGCCTTGTATTTTGTAAAGAATTCAGTAATATTTTGGGGGTGCAAGCTGACATCCCACACCGAGGTAGGGATTTAACCGAGAGGATGTTTAACAGACATGATATCTACTAGAGCGACTCATGATTAAGAGCGTTTTACCGGCTGCTGTGTGCCAAAGTTATAACAGAGTAGCACTGACGCTCACACTGCCTAGTTTCACAATGCTGATATGACCACACATGGATCTGGACATCCTCGCACGCACTTCTGCCCCTAGAAACGACAAATATCCAGCAAACTCTGCCTCATTTGTCATGCACACTGAGAGAAGCTGCAGCCAAATGCTACCAAATTCCCACAGTGTTGTTTTATGGGATTATGAATTAGCAGTCTGAATGGGCCATCTGCCTCTCAGTCATTAAGATGTCCATATGCCAGCCTATGAGCGGGGCATTTACTCACACAGAAACACACATGCACACTTTTAACGACAGCCCACCAGAAACAGTCTTGTTGATATTGCACTCTGAGTGGAGTGTTGTTGCCATTCTCATCACACATTCAAAGGCGTGGAGACCCTTTTGGAGAGAGTGTGCTAGACTTTGCAGTCTGAATTCTGTAGCGCTATGCATGCTGGAAAGAAGTGATTCTTTATTTACCTTATGAAAAGAACTGGTTTAGGTCTGGGCCTCAAAACAGACGCGGAATGAAAGAACTGAGTGTCAATATGAAGAGTACACAATGGCCCAGCTTTGTGTAGGTGCTGCCGAATCTTTTGTGTAGCACCTACAGTATCTTCAGACCAAATTCTCTTTAAAACATCAGAGTGTGGCTTGAAAACAAGCATTTCTTTGACTTTTTTCATGTAAATGACAAATTTAGTTTGTGTTGTCAGCAATGCAGAGGAAGCCGGTGGTCACTGAGGTCCGCACGCCAACTGATACCTGGAGTGGCCTCGGTTTCTCCAAGTCAATGCCAGCTGAAGCTGTCAAGGAGCTCCGCACCATCAACCGCCGTAGCTACAAGCCTTATCTAAGCACCACCAACAACAATCAGCAGCAGGTGCAAATCTGCCAGTTGTGAAATTGTACTTTTGATTGATTATTTTTGATTCAAAAGTACATTGGCTAAAGTAGGTTATTGCCTTGAAGCTCATTTAATGTTATTAGTTGTGATTCTTTATCTATGCGGCAAAAGCCTGATTGGCCTGCATGACAGGGGATGTAAATGACAAAAAATGAAAAATTACAATTTTTATTAAGATTGATTAAACCTACAGGAGCAGCTAAAAAAGGTGATTGTTGTGACTGCTTCCATGTGTCTCCTTAGTCTTGGGCTGCTCAGACGGGAAAGGCGTGTAACGGCAGTAACTCTGAGAACTGGAGAGACAGACGTGGATCAACATCTCTTATTGTTTCTTCCTCTCCGTCCTCCCCCATCTCACCCCCAGCAACCCTCTCATCCTCCACCTCTTCTTTTCCTTCATTTGCATCCTCAATGAGCACAAACAGGAGCGACACACCACGTAAGTCTTGACTGTTTTAAAGGGAAATAAAAACCACTTTAAGCATTTTTTTACTTCATCTACTGGTGGAGTTGACCTCTGAACCTTAATTTTTAGCGGAGGGTTTTGTAAGCAGCAGCTTCTTTGAAAGTTCTTCAAGGAGGACGTTAACCTGCAGCCAGCAAAGTCCCTCCCCTAGTGTGACGGATGACTTGCCTGAGTTGCTCAATCAACTTGGCCTGATCAAATACATTGATGTGTTTGAGCAACAAGAAGTAAGCTTGTGCACAGAAAATTGACCTTGATCCACCAGAACACTGTCTGGGTGAGTGATGCATTCTGAATGACTCTCCTTATGACAGATTGACTATCAGACATTCCTCACTTTATCTGATGATGATCTAAAAGAGGTGGGCGTCTCCACTTTTGGAGCCAGACGTAAAATGTTATTAGCCATTTCAGGTGAGAATCATTCTTGGTATCATTTGGAAATCTACTGCTCACTGTGCACTTTGTAGCTATCACGTCATATGGTTTGACTGTTTGTCTAGACCTCAACAAGAGCAAAAGGAGGCTGTCAGATGCACCGGCAGTAAAGTCCGGCTATTTGGAGGGAGGTGCGAGCGGTCGGCTCCCTCGAATCATAGATGTGGATGTTGCAGCTCAGCGTAATGGATGGTGAGAGAGGGCGTAAAGCATCTCTGAGACTCAATTAAAAAACGTAGACTGTCTTTGACTCTAAGGTGAAAAGTTAAATGCTTTTTTATTTTCTATAAAAAGAGGTGGACAAAATGCCCCAAGTAAGGTTTAATGCCTATATTTCAATTTTTCAGCAGCCACAATCCAAAGTTTTTGTCATAATTTTTGTACTCCTTTGAAGTGCCTTTTTATGCAGATTACAGGTTTGTGTGTCTTAACGAAGAGTTTGATGCAACTGTAAATAGATTAATACATAATAAACTTGTAAACAGCATAATCGTCTTCAAAATGTAGCAGTTGATCTCTGTCTTCTGCACTGTGCACTCATTTTTACACAAGATTAAACCTTCTAGTAGAAAACAGCCCAACACTAGAGGGCGCCAGTGTGACGCTATGTTCATAAAAACAGGATGTACTAAAGAAGAATTTTGTATTTTTTTTCTTACAGGTGACAAGGTTACTTGGGGAATCTTGAAAAAGAAAATACAAATGCATTTGAAAAATCATACATAAAAATAAACACTGTAAACCCATCACCCAACTGTTTTTGTTTTCTAATTTTTTCCACACTTCAATTAAATGGTTCATTTTTATTTATAATTCCTGTCAAAAACGTTAAATGTATCACCAGGAGAAGCTTGTTGGCAGTGATTTGTAATTTAGAGTAATTTTGTTGGGTAATAAATGGGAATAAATGATGCAAAATAGCTTTGCTCAGGGCTGTGAGGGGGTCTGATCCTTTCAGGGTCTCTGCAAGCTGGCTCAGCTGCAGTCAAGCATGAAAAACAGAGAGTGGAAATGGTGCGTTATGACAGATTAGAAAATTGATGATGCTTAATCATGACAGAATTTTTGGCCAATTACTAAAATCTGCTTTAGAGCAGTGATCCTTAAATTTCGTCGGCAGACTCTGAAGTTGGTGCATAGCAGATATGCAAAGGTGCGTCAGTAGGGGCTTGCTTTGTTTTCTTGGTGCTTTCTAATATCTTTTGATGAAGTAAATCCATAAACCAGTTATTGTGCTATCTTATATGACCCCACCCTTACATTGACATGTTATTCCTACCATGACACAGATGGATAAAGGTGGAGAGGATTTCATGTAATCCATGGAGACCAGTGAAGATCACAAATCATTGAAAAAAAAAGGTTCAGCGCACTGTCTAGTGGGTCTAGATGACCCAACTACCAATGTTAAAGTGCCCAGGATAGCACAAGGGTTAAAATGCAATGCTGTATCTTTACAGGAATAAAAAAAACATGAAAAATGTCAAATCTGTGGGTATAGAACTGTTAAGCAATGACATTTATACCATGAACCAGCTGTTACAGACTCTGGAGTTTAAACCCGATAGTGGATTTTCAAAAACCCTGTCCCATCTGCTGCTGATTACTTGGGTCAGGTGTGTTTTACCAATAACAACAGCAATAACAATGATATGTTAAAGACGGTTTCAGGAGCTGATGTCTTAAAGTTGAGTCATGGCATCTGGACTTAAAATTGTCTTCCTTGAAACATTTCATCACTCATCCATGTGGCTTTATTAGTCCGATTGATGAACGTCAAGACAATAAGAATGGTAGTTTAGTTGGAAAACCTGTAAAAAAACAGGGCGTCGAGGCCGGGAATATGATACCTGTGCACATCTGAAACGGCATCATATCATGCAACAGAGAAATTCTTCTTTTACCATTTTAGAATATGATAACAATTTTATGTGTTTTCTTATTTACATTTAGACTTCAACTTAACAATTTGGATTAATTAACCAGCCTTCTACATATAAAAATCTCAATTAAGAGACAACCATCTTACTAAATAGGTGTGAGTTTGAGTGAATTTAAAAAATAAAGTGGAACACCCCAAAAGCAGAAAAACAAACTTCAGCTGTGATAAGCATCCCCACTCTCTATGAGGCCCAGTGTTGCTGTGAGGATCCACCCAGCAGGGAGGCCATCTGAGCGTGATGAAGAAGCAGCTAATAGAGAAATAAAATAGAGCAACAAAGTGCCCCGAGGATAAAAGATTCCCCTCACTGTGATGGAAGATGGAACTCACTCCAGGAAAGTGAGAACAAGAGCGGAGAAAAAAAAATCGGTTATGAGACACTGTGTGTGTGTGAAAAAGCTGGGGTGTAAAAATTGAGCACAGCGTGATCGATGCGTTACTAAATAAACTACCAAATGATTAAAAACTGCAACACTCGGATTTAGCATTTTTTCATAAATATGCAGTGTTTTTTTCGCGATCCAAGATTCTTTTCAAAAATTCTGAATGACATATCCTGCTTTTTTAGCATGTGAGAAGCAGATGCTCAGACACAAGCAGTTTTTCTCTACCAGATTTGTAATATTTCATCTTAGCTTTGATAAGAAGAACTAAATTATTTTTTTCCAACACACAAAAGTGAAGTATTTTTGACAGAATTTGTACAAACAATATCCGCATTCCATACTTGATACAGTACGAAACAGCAACATAGATCGTTCATTTTTCATCATAGAAGTCCCTGCATGGCTGCATGTACAGTTCAAAGAGAGTTGCTATGTCTTACCATGTTGCTGACTACTAAAACGTTTATATCTGGTTGCCATTTCAGCCCTTTCTTGTTGGTACAGTATGTTTTCAAAGTGCTGAGCAGAGTGTTTCAAGCTTGTGGGGTCAGCTGTCCTATTAGTCGGTGATATTACAAAAACACTCATTAAGTCCCCGTGTTTCCTTTGGTTGCTGGTGACTTTTTCTTCTCTCTGAAAGGAAAGTGATGAGAGCATTTTCAGCTGCTACCATTTATGTCTGCCTCTAACGGGGAGAGCTGCCTTTGTCAAGGTTGGAAAAGGTCAGAGCTGATGGAGCACTTTGTAACAGAAAAAAACATCCAGGCTGGAAAAGAAAAAGAACAAGCAAGAGAAATGTATTAAAAAGTCTAAAAGTAATTCGAGAGTTTCCATTCATTTTTTTTCATCCATAAGGGTGAATTAAGATTTAATGTACGAGGCGAAAAAGGATAAAGAAGAGAACAAGTGACAAGTTGACAACAACCGCTTAGGTTCAAAAGACACTCAATGTGCCACTTTACTTAAATTTTCAAAGTTACAAATAAAACTTCACGTTGTTGACATGGTGAACATTTCAATTTTCAAATCACTGAACAAATCCAATGTCGGGAGGCAGAGCAGACGTCACTGCTCGACGTCGTTTGTCCCCCCAGCTCAGGAGCAGTGGCTTCTTCTGATGTCCATAAGCAGTCAAAAGGCCTGAGCAGGCCTACTGAGCAAAAAGCAAAATAACAGCCAGCTGAGACTTGCAATGCAGGCCTTGCAGTTCCTTTTTTTTTTCTTCATCCTGTTATCCCTCTGCAATGCAGCTTTCTATCTCCTGAGATTGGGAGAACCAAAAGGACACTAGACAGCATTAACATAGCAACAAAGTACTGTAGCAGCCAAATAGGCATCACTTTCTGTTTGAGATGCATAGAGCTGGACCTGGCCAGGTAAATCTCTCTTTTACAGATACACGATGAGAAACATGCAACAACAACGACAATACATCATTAATCTCATTGCTTCCTTGACTTTCTGGAACATTCAACAATTAAATAATTTACAGTCTTCCATGAAACAATAGAGAGGGGAGCGGGGGCATTTCAGAGGCTGGAAATGTGGCGTCAATGAAACATTGTTGAACTCTGGAAGGAGCCCAACGTTGAAACAAAGGACAAGAGAATGAACTGCTGATGAATCAACCAGAAGAAGAATGTGCAATCAAGCTTCCCTGGAGAAACCATATTTACATCCAGTATGTCTGCAAATGCTTCCTGGCTCACAGACCCATCAGACACTGAGAAAGACATACAGCAACTAGAGAGGATGGAGATACATGGATAAAAAGGATAATCCAACGGATGGGAGAGGATAAAAGTTCTACAGAGGGTCAAAGCAAGAGGTGGACAAATGGAAGGAATCTTAAGGGACTTCACAATAGTTGGATTCTATTTAGTTCTCTGAATGTATTGATGAAGACTTCTCTGAAGGGTGAGAGATTAGGATGAAAGACAGAATTTATAGGGCCGGTTCAAGAACCAAACAATGGACTGCTGCCAAGGTAAGTGGAGGAAGAGACATTGGAATGGCTTCAGATCTGTGCCGAGTTAGTTTCCTGGTCAGATGATGGCAAATTATCATGAAAGGGAGCTACCAGATGTAGCCAATTTCATCATCCTTGTCCTCTTCCTCATCTTCATCGTCTTCAATAGTTCCCCGAGGGTGGATTCGGCCCCGTCTCTTCTTCTGTTGGCTCCGTTCAACCTGCGATGGCTCCTCCTCCTGGTCATCAAGGAGAAGAACTGCATCGCCGCTGCCAAAATCCCCTGATGTCTCGTGGTCTTCATCTAGAACCAAATTAAGGAATAGGAGAAAATATGCTTACGGGACATCAAGCATTTCAAAATACTGCTACCTTTTTGTCCTTCATAAACAGAAACCTATTCTAATTGATTCTTGTCTGGACTGCTGTTGTTCAGAATTTAATGCTACTGAATGACATAGCAAATGATGTCAATTTTAGAAATTTGAACAGATAAATTCAGATATAGTAACTCAGTTTGAGTGACATGTTATACTACCACAAACCTTTGGTTTGATCTACTTCCTGACACTGGATTTCATGTAAATATTTGCTCTTCAGACCTCAAACCACTGTGGGTACATCCCACCAATCAAAGATTTAGGCTGGTGTTCCAAGTAAGCCTAAATTATTAACATTTAGCCTCGCATTCAACTATGCATGAACCCTTTCTCAGCCCAGCGCAGGGATGTAAATTACTGATGTAGTAGTTGGTCTGTGAATCACCTGAGTGACTCCTGTACGTTTCGTTCCTTTTTAGACAATAATCAGAGAAAGAAATGCACGAGAAGGCAAGCCTCCAACTCATTATTCCTTCATACATCACAGTGAAGACCTAGGGGGTTGCTTGTCAACTAACTCGCTTCAGTGGGGTCTATCTAATTGGCGATGACTGCTGGATCCAGCATAGTTACAACCGATACAGACGCTATAATAACTCTGCTTCAAGTGTTTTTGTGAGCAGAATGCAGAGCAGCTTTTGAGGCCTGTTCAAAATAGGGTATGGACACCTGGGTACAAATGTGTTCTGGTTGAGTGACACCTGCTGCATTAATATCAGCTTGATGTCCTTGTGCTTGAGCTTTTGAATGTTGAGCTTCGATGCTTGTTATACGCAGGGGGAATGGAGGATCTCTAAGCTGCTCCACATTAAGGTAGAGTTAGATGAGCTTGTTAGACTAGAGACAAAGGAATGATGGTCTGTGTGAGTGTGTGTGTGACAGACAGACACCATATCAATATTGTAAGCTACAATCAACTCTATGAATGACATTTAGGTAATTTCAGTAAGCAGTAATCTGTGCCTCAGACTTTGCTGCTCGATTTATAATTAGTATAGACTCCTTTTTGTTAATTACTGTTGTTGTGATTTGCTTTTTGTCCCTTACTTTATATGTTCCCTTGCTGGTTTCAAAGACTTCCCCTTGATATGTCAAAGCACTTAACTATTTATATTTAGTAACGGTCTGCAGCAGGTTTTGATCATCCTGGATAGGTGTTCTTCAGTCTTTGCATTAAACTCTTTCTTTAGCTTTGATAAACATTCTCCTATATTTGCAAAATGAACCTGTTGAATTTCCTCAATCAGGTTATCAGATTGAGGTTACAGCAGCTTTTTACCTAAATTTAAAGTTTGTATGACTAACACTTGAACTTTAAAAAGAAAAGTTGAGAGAACTCAGAATTTAATGCAACATCGACTTTTTGACTACGGTAATCTAATTTCTCAGTTTTAAAGTTGAGTCGACTTGTTGACTGCTCCAAATTCTCAGTTTCAAATCAGGTTGACTTATTGGGCTCTCTAAATCTTCAGTTATTACCTCAAGTTGACTTGTTGACTATTTCTCAATTTTCAAGTCGATTCGACTTGTTAACTGCTTCAATTTCTAACAACTAAGAAACTGAAGTAGTCAACAAGTCAACTTGACTTGAAAACTTAGAATTATGAGTAGCATTTTCAAGTGCTTGGTACATTATGTTTAAACCCTTTAGCCTCAGACCTTAGCTGGAGTGTCGACATTCTTTTAACTACCGCAACTCTTCAACTGTTTAAGCAATTAACGTAATTCCAGCAGATTTTGAAGCGTAGAAAAGCAGTCTTGCTTTGATAAGCAACACTGTACAGTTGTGGAGTGTTTATGCATTTGAAATGAACCAGCTGATTCTGTTGTGGAGAAAAGTGACTTAGCATCACTTTAAATTAGTAGCATAACGACGCACAACATAAAGCTGCTATTTTCCACGTTATATTACGCTGATTTATGTCGATTGTGTGACTAATCAAGGAGTTACGTCAAAGAGCGTGTGTTATTTAGGTGTGGCTGGCGACAGCTCTGTTGTTAAAGGGTTAAAAAGAATCTGTACAGTCTTTCAAGTGCACCAAAACAGAAATAATACAAATTTCTAGTTACCTATTTGGATCCAAACAGTGATAAACAGTTAGACAAAACGTGACTTGTGAAAAACTCTAAAGGCATGAATTTTATTTAATGCATTCTTTGTGTTTTGTGCACTCTTACCGCATTTAGGGTTGCCCTGTTTTCTCGAGCCAGCGATTTCGTTGCCGTATTTGTCCACACACCAACACTGGCCGGTGCTGCTGTGACACTGTGTGGGTTTATAGTAACCCTCCTCAGTACAACGAGGAACGTAGGAACCTTTAGGCAAAGCCAGCATACAGGAAAAACCATGAAAATGGTTGGAAGAAATAAAAGGAAGCAAAAAAAACCATTTAGTATAGGAGTCAAATAAAGGTTAAGAGCCTCAAATTGATAAAAATGGAACACATAATCTGATAAGTGCCCAGCAAAGGTTACGTCGACGTGTCCCAGAGTCTCAAACAAAGTTTTTGTGTATTCTGAGAGGCAGATCAATCAACTACCTCCAAGAAGGTTGTAGGGAAACAGCTATACATCCTGCTTAGGGGGAAGCAGTAAGTCTTAATAAGACGCACACCAAAACACCTATTATCTTTTACCTTCATTTGACCCAGTCTAAGTTCATTTTTCAAACTAATTTGCAGTGAGGGGAACACTGCGTAGTCTGCTGGGTGGGGACAGGTGCCACTAAAATACATGAATGTGCTTCACAGTGTTGTTTTGAAGTGGATCATTCCCTTTTCCTTCTCTGACATATGTGAAAAAGACACATTTGTCACTGCAGCTTCTGAGTGTTTTCTCCAAAGACATCAAAATATGTTAAATAGACTGATAGCTGTTAGTTCCCCACACTGACCTACGAGGCTCTTTCTGTGACTCTGACTCTGGATCCTGCTCTTCTCACTTTGGCACGGCAATCCTGCAGCATGAAAAGAAGCACCACATTTTTTAAACTTTGCAACAACAGCTCAGGTCAACATTCTTTTTACATTCCTCCATTTATTCTCAACCAGTCACTGGGGATTTTTATTTATTATTTCCTTTTTTTAAAACTTCTTTCATTTTCCTTCAGCAACACAAACTTGTTTCTTTATTAGACTTTACTTGTACACCCACAACATTACAACCACAGTAATGTTTACTTCCAAAACAGCAATCAATTGTTGTAAACCTCAAAGCACAGGTTCCTTGCATCAACTTGTCAGGTTTGTTTACAGCCCCAGTCCTTTAAACCAATTAAAAATTAAAGCATTTAGAACTACCATCAAAAGTGAATTACAGTTTTCATTCTTTATTCCTAGTAGTTGTGTTGTTTTGCTGAGTGAGAAAATGAGTACCCTGAAAAAACCTCATTTGATGTATATGCAAATACTTTCAAAGTGTGAAGTAAACATTTAAAAAGGTGATAAAATGAAAAAAAAAAAAACTTAATTAATTCTGTTTCTATTTACTTTTCTAAAGCAAACACAACAGAAGGACCAGTGATTTCAGAAGGCTGCATTAAGCTTTGCTTACGCTTGAGGCATTGGTCATAATGTGCATAAACTGTACAAAAAAGTCAGTAACTTGTGACTATGTGAATTATTAAAATGTTTTTAAAACTGAACTAAAAGATTTCTGTTAGGCATTTTTCTTAAAAATTAAAATTACATTTAGGTTTTGAAATTCCTGCAGACGGGAAGCTTTTAAGCAAACTCGCTAGGCAAAAAAGCAGGAAGCATTTGACCAGCTGTCAGCAGATCTGCATTGGGAAGTGTGTTGAGTGTCGGGAGTGGTAATGTCCTGAAGGACATCTGGTGGTCTTCAGAATGTATTTTCTTCATTTGTGAACATTAAAACCATTATTTTATGTCAGCTGGCTGAGGGTGTGTTTAGTCTCCATATGCAGCCACCTGCTGTTCAGAAAATGTGTTAACATCTTTCATGATGCACATTAATTCCTTTTTGGAAAAGGCAAAAGTAGCTAATCCTAGAAAATTCTTTTGGGAAATTCTTTCTTATAATATTATATTAAATCTATTTCAGCTACAAAATGTAAACAAACTTTCATACTGAAAAGCTGCAAAACTCTAACCACTCCTTTCATTTATCTGCTTCACTTTTTTATGTGATTTTCTTTGCTTATCCATCTCAATTCAAGGCCTGCCTCTGTCCCTCTGCTCCCCCACCTTCAGGCTTCTGGAAGCAGTAGCACCACTCGTTGTTAGACAGCTTGCCGTCCTTGAAGGAGTCACAGGAGTTGAAGAGAGGCTTCATGCACAGCTCGTACTTATCCAAGTAGATGGCACTCAGCTCTGAATGGTCCAGCAGCAGGTCAAAGTTCATGTCAAGCTTGTTGAACATCCAGCCAAGTGAGTCCTTACAAATGGGCAGGATGCTGGTGTCAAAGTCTAAAGAGCCAAAAAAGAGCAAGAAGCAAAATGAGACAACGAAAAAATAAAATATATAAAGTGCACTCAGGGTTCTGAGTGGATGTGAGGTGTTGTTACCTTTAGAGCTCAAATGTGATGAGAGAGACTGACACACAGTTTGTGCAGCTGTGCTTTATAAAACAACACATTGACTTCTCCTCTCTCCTAAGCTGGAAGTTTGTCTCACAAAAAATTGTGTCAGTTCTTGACAAAACGATTTGTTCCTTAAAGGCCCACTCTGATTTAAAAATAAATAAATAAAAACATTCCCAGTGGCCTTTTAAATATAATGATATAGTTTTTAGCCCAAGTCAAACACTTGTGCCTTTTTCTAGGACACAGTTTCTGCAAAGCGGCAAGCACTCATTGGAACTTCGGCTCTGGATTGTGGGCGGTACAGTTGGCATTTTGTAAACCTGCCTCCATATCGCGTCATTCATCTGTTTACACTCTCTCCCACTGGCTTACAGTCCCACACAATCTAACATTACTGGTTTAACAAAAATGGCGAGCAACATTGGAGCTATCTGGCCGTATAGTATTGAGCCAGATGCCAGTGCAGACGAAGAAAATGAAGACCTACACGGAACTATTCGTCTGCCAGTGATGAGCTTGTAACCCGCAGATTGTAGCCTCTATGTCACAAGTATACTCTTTTTCCAACTGCAATGTTTTTGTCTGATCCTGATTGACAAAGATTTGAATAAAGAAATACTCAGAAATGCAATTTTAATCTTTGTTTTTTATTTTTATTTTAAAGAAATGGCTTTCATTATTAGAAAAATGGCACAATAACAAGTTAAAAACACCAAAAGCACAATTTTCATTGGAGTGGGTCTTTAAGAGGCAATACAAAAACTAAGACAAATGCCCTGTCAGCTAAAAAGATTTCTAAATACAAAAAATATTTTTTATATTCTTTTAACACAATGCTAACAGCAACCTTTCTCACCCTAAGTGCTTAAAAACCTCAAATCGCTTATAAACCTTAAACTCTTTAAAAATATATACTTGTATATACTTTTATTTATATACTTGTGTCCATTAGCAGGCAGAGTTGGTATTTAAAGCACACAAAGACACACAGGCAGACATTATCCAATGTGTTGTTGCTGGGAAACACTCACGTCCAGCGGTGGAGTCAAAACTATCAGATTTGAGATCTCTGTTGGCGTCCAGGTGGAGAACTCCAAACCAGTCCTTCAATCTTGCAGCCAGACTGTGTAGCTCAGCATCTGTGCAACCTGCACAAAAACAAAAGACCATAAGAAGCTGATGCTTTTTTTCCAGTGGATAAAAACACAATTTAACATTTTATTACATTTGACGTCTTTCTGTACATCAATAAATAAATATATATATACTGTAATCCAATAATGTTTCCCTGAGCAATACAGTCATACAACATGAGCAGATGTTATACCATCACACCTCCCATGGAGACCTCATCTGACAGCTGCATAGACAAACCTGCTTTCTGGTCTGCCAAAAAATTTAACATTTATTTTAACTTTCAATTAATACCTTATCTGTAAAACTGTCACAGACATGAACAAAAGTCTCTTAAAACAAGTGGCTTATTGTTCTCAGGAGAAAATAGATGTTCTCAGAAGGCAAGAGTCATCTTCCTCTTTCTAAGCCTGCAAATCCACATCCTCTCATTTCAGCATGGAGCTCAGTGCAGAGGCAGGTTATTAACATTTCTCCAACATGCACAAAATTCACAACTAGAATTAGACAAAAGCGTAAGCACACTTTATAGCCAATATTTTTTATGGGTGGGTTCTGGAAGAAAAATGCTCATTAAGTTTTTTTTTTTTTTATCAGAACCTGAATTCTTTTACATGTGCCAAGACAGATGCCTGGACACACATACAGAAAATATTTCTAGTCTGGGATTCTGCACGACTGTTTCTATATAACAGCAGATGCCCAAGGCAACAAGAAAAGCAGCAGCAAAGGACACATAGCATTTATCTTGCTGGCTAGTTTTTTGGCATTACCTCTGGAATGACATGGCAGGTTATGTTTGTGCGCACACATGTGTGTGCGTGTCATAATCCTTCAGGACCACATTGATAACATTTCACATTTCAGAGTGCTCTTCATTTCCAAGCTCTGGAGCAGAGAACAAGGGAGCAAAAAACGAACAGCTTAACATTATCTGTCTCCACCTCCAATATAAAACCTCACCGAAGTCACTTAAAGGTTTTGAGCAGAAACCTGCAGGGGGAAAAGTTCATTTTATTTTGCTGTACTGGTTTGGTTGTTCATTTGTCATTTAGTTTACATTTGTCACCCAAATGAAATAGTAAAAAAAAGAGTTGTATCACAAATTATTCATTTTAATCACAGTTTTCTCCCATACGATGTCCCTTTACTCCTTAACACTGTAAAGCCCACTACATCAAAAAATTGACAGAAAATTAAATATTTTTTTAAATTAAAAATGTTTTTTAAACCCTCTGATAAATAAAAAATAAGTGATACAATATTTTAATTGTATTAATTATGATACGTTGGGTGAATCGGTACATTTCTGCTCACAACAATATCAGTTTAAGATGCAAAAAATTGACATGAGGAAAAAAAAACATATTTGCCAGCTGTCTCAAATTTGATCCATGTATTTTTAATTCATTCATTCATTTTCTATCCCATTTTATCCCTTTTGGGGTCACAGGGCTGGCGGAGCCTATCTCGGCCACTTATGGGCGAAGGCAGGGGGACCCCCTGGGCAGGTCGCCAGTCTGTCACAGGGTAGAATGTTCACAATCACACACCCATTCACACCTATGGGCAATTTAGAGATGCCAATTAACCTATAAAGCATGTTTTTGGACGGTGGGAGGAAGCCGGAGACCCCGGAGAGAACCCATGCATAAACAGGGAGAACATGCAAACTCCACACAGAAAGGTCCCCCATTGATGTGTTTTTCGGGTCCCCCAGCAGAGACTTGAACCGGGGGCATTCTTGCTGTGAGGCAAGAGCGCTAACCACTGCGCCACCATATTTTTAACATGAAGTGTATTATAAAGATAAGTTATTCTCATAAAATTTGGAATATTAGTTAAACTTTTCCCACCTAAAGTGTTTTAGGTGCAAAGCCTTTTTAAACGAGCAGGAAAAGTCCTTCTACTGCCCCTAGTGGAATGACAATGAACTACAGGGCAGAACACATGGACCAAGTTCTATCCAATGATTTTTTAAAGAAAGCCTAGATCATGCTAATAGGATAGGTGTGTCAAAAAAGAAGCCTGTATGAAATGTGATACGGGTGGTTATATAGGACTGTGCATTACAACAGAAACCCATTCTTAGTTTTTTTCTGTTTGTAACAAGGCTTCTTAAATCATACTTTATCTTTTACACTACACATGCTTTAGATGGAGATAACATCTATTCCTGTATTAAGTCCTCATAAAAATGGAATTCTAAGAAATTAAAAAAAAAAAAAAAAAGGAACAGGCTTGTTGCTCTTATACAAAAGTAACATTTAAAAGCTTGGTATAAGATGCATTTAATACATGCTTTGTGTGTTGTGGGCCTAAGTGTTAAAATATCAAATGCATATTCTTAGTCTGACAATAAATTATTGTGCATACAACTATTTTTCTAAATTGTTTGTAATCATTTCATGCACAGTCAAACTAGCGCCTTAAAAAACATTAATGTGTATAACATATATGTATATGTTCTGTTATGATATTGCAGGTGACCTTTAGTTTTCACACTGCAAGGCGATGCACTAAGTGCAACTGTTGTGTGACATTTATCTCCATCTCACCATGGCAACCGTCACCAACTCTGGCAAAACACTCAGCCTCTAGAGAAACAGGGAAAGAACAACTAAAGAATTTAGTACCTTTTTACAGCAAACCCTGCAAAGTCTGTTCATTTTCACAGAGAAGGAAAAAGGAGAAATAAAAAATAAAAAAGTTCAAAGAGACTGAAAACTGAGAAAGCACTTTCTAGGTCAAGTCTTCAGATTCAAGAACATTTTCTCAAATCCTAAAATATTCAAACTGGTAAAACAAAAATTTCAATAATAGCTTGGGCTGTGAAGCAAACAAGCGTGGAGGTTTGACTTGTATATTTTCCTTTGACTTTCTCAACAAAGTGTACAATGATTGCTGGCAAACAAGCAAATCCAAACCTCAAAGATGTATCAACCCTATCAACCCTGAGTTTATGACCCGAGTTTACCTTCTTATCCTTCTTCCTTGCTTCTGACTTATTTCATGTTGGCAAATTGAACTTGGAAAATAAATAAAAAAATAAATAAATAAATAAAAAGCTTCCCAAGCCATTAGATTTTTAAATGTTAATGCTGAACAGAGTTATCATGTGATGTCTGTGAATAAAACAGTTAAAGAACAGTGTCAGGCTGCACCCAGTGAACTGGCAGGGATCTTAGGCATGACAGAGCACACATTTATGTTGTTATAATGCAGGAAAACGGGAAGAAGTATTAAATCAGAAAACTGCACAAGCATCTAAAGTGATGCACCAACATTACATACTAGGGGACAGAATGATTATTTTAAATAACAGGTTTGTATATGAATAAGCTGCTCATATAGGTTTTATTGTTTGGTTGCCAGGTTTTAAAGAATTTTAACAGTTGAAAATGTTGCTTAGTTGGTTACAGGATGAATTAGTTGTTTTTTCTTCTTCTTTTCACATATCTCCTTTGGGGTTGCTGGAGCCTATCGCGGCCACTTATGGGCGAAGGCAGGGGACATCCTGGACAGGTCGCCAGTCTGCCAACAATCACACCTATGGACAGTTTAGAGTAACCAATTAACCTATGAAGCATGATTTTGGACGGTGGGAGAACATGCAAACTCCACACAGAAAGGTCCCCCATTGGTGTTCTGTTTCAGGTCCCCCAGCTGGGACTTGAACACAGAAGTAGACACGGATTTCACCGCTCATCGCCACAACGTTGGCCTTTTTTTCTAGAGAGTTGTACACATCACTCTGATCCATCAGGTCGCTAAACTAGAATCTATTGCTGTGAGTTTCCGCAGTACTTTGGCCCACTTTGCCCGCTACAAAGCACCGCAATCCGCGTTTTTATATGATACTGGCATCAATGCGGCACAGAGTTTTGGTTCGGTACCCATCATAAGTAAAAACTAAGTAGTGCATGTCTCCTAACAAAAAAACAAGCTGGTTTTCACTAAGCTCTTGTAGTTGTTTTGTGCGGTATAGAGCTGTTCAAAGAGGCTGAGGCTGAGTGGGCTGTGCTGCCAACTAGCGGTTGGGGGTTTAGTGGAAAAATAGAGTCAGACTCTTAAAGTCGCTCATAAATAAATAAATATTGCCCTGACAGCATTCTATATCGATACAAATATCCCCAAATGAATATCGGGACATCGATTTTTTCCTACAACCCTAGTATTAATAGTATTGAAACGGGTTCTGGTTGAATTGAAGCCTCCTGCTGTTTGTTATAATGTAAACACAAGTTCTCTGTTTCCCAGAAGTGGATAATTCAGAGTCCAACATATGGTGTGTTATAATGAAAGAAGGGAAACAAAGCTGGAGAGAACCCTCACAGCATGTCTGCAGTGCAGGCTGGAGACATTTGTGCTGCAGCACACAGTTCTCTGAGCAGAAGATGAGATATTTGTTTATCCACCAAAAAGGATGTAAAAAAGGAAGCAGTTCACAAGTCACAAACAGGTTTGAATTATAAATGAGAGATGAAAAAACTGTTAATTTTCAAAGTTCAATAGCTTGGATGAGGGGAGGTTAAAAAAATGATAGAGGTAAAAAAAATTAATGAGCTCAAAACAAGTGAAGATAAATAGATAATGAGAGCAGTAATTAACTTTGTTTTATTTCAGTCTAAAGAAAGCAACTATATTTCATAAATATAATTTGAAAAGAATAAAACACAGCTTAGAAATGTAAGGTTTAATAAATATAAATGTATATTCTACAATATAAACCCCTTGACAACTAGGACACATTTAAGAAATTTTAGAAAAAAACTAAAGGAAAACTGAAGGATTGAAAGATGTTTTTTATGTTTGCAAAACGACAAATGGGAGTCTGGAAGGAGTATGTTTGGGATATGTAAAAAGACAAAAGGTTGGGTTTATTTGAACAACACAGGCATTGTCTCCTTAATATTTTTCCAACGTAATTTCACAAAGTGAATGTGGGATAGCTCATTACAGACAGATGAGTGGGTAGAGATTTATTAGATATAAACCGAAAGAGGGGTAACTTTTAAAATTAATTTTTATGCCTTCTTCCCCAACCTTTTTTCACTCCTATTGTGCAAAAATTTCTGATTTTTATCTCAGCTGCATTAGAAGTGTATAAGCAAGGCCATGAAGTTGGAGCAAAATGTTCCCTGCTGAAGATTTCACTGTCACTAGACTCATCGAAGTAACACACAGCATGAAGGAGGAGGAAGAAATGTCATTTATGAGTGTCCAAGTTGTGAACTAAAACAAAACAGGAAGCATCTATGGAAATAAGAAGTATTTTGAAATAACAGCAGCCTTCACGACTGCTTTTCAAAAATTCTCCATCTTCAAAATCCACAGCCCATTAATGACAGCTCTTGCATATCCCAAATCCTTTTTAGGTTCGTGAGTTAAGCTAAAAAGACAAATAAAAATGGATTTTATTCAGACTTTGTGCAGCTCCTACATTTCTCCAGAATGTGTCATTTCATCCCCATTGTTGTTGAGATGAATGAAATACATGTGCTGTTTTGCATTTACAAAAATCGAGTGTGATTTAGAGGCGTCCCATCATTCAAACTGCAACGGAGCAGCTTGGCATAAAAAAAAGTGCTGATGTCTGTGGACACAGATGCATCTGCTTTACATTTACATAACGGGGAAAATGCCACTGTTTTATTTTTTGTACTTTTATAATAAAAAAGTATTTTTTACGAACACTGCTAAATTTAATAGTTTTTTTGTACTTTAGTTATCGCCAATGTATCCCTGAAGCACATACTATTGTGCCAAAACCTTAAAAAGAAGAAAAAAAGTAGTTTTTATAATTAATCTCAAGATTTACTAAGGCCTTGTAGGCAACCTTTACTCTGGTAAACCTCCGGAGAAATCTCAGAAGAACTGGCATAAGCCAGGAGAGGATGGGAAATGTGGAGGCAGAAGAGAGCACAGCACAGTCTGTCCTCCTGGCCGCTCTCTGTAGAACCGGGAGACAATAAAAACGCCAAGAAAAATCTAATTTACTTAGTAGAATTATCTCATTCTAAGGGCTGAACCAGCTCTTTTCGCCTTATCAATGTCTAGACAGAAATGATTTCTTTCAGACTACAAATATTACTAACCATACTTGGCGCCAATCACGATTATGTGCAGAGTCGCTCCGTGCCAGAGCCAGAGCTTTTTCTCAAGAAAGTGTTGGTGTTCAGTATCACAGCAGTGCCGCTGCGGGGGAGATGACAAATCAAATGACATCAGCGCCTTCATGTCAGCATGCTACACTTTTTTTGAAAGCAAGACATACAGCTTTGATGGGTTTCTTTAGCTGTTATAATGATCTTCTTATAAGGCTTCATGAGACCAACCTGTGACAGTGTCACAAACTGCCATGTAACATCGTTAAATTTGCTGAAATCAGTCCATTCTTAAGGACAAAGCAATCACAGAAAAGCAGTTTCCTCGCATGTCTTTGCTCTGACGTTCAAATTTCAGTGGCAAGCACCCAACTGCGGCATGGAAGCCAGTGGCGGTGAATGGAAGCAGCTGAAAATCCCATTATTTCCACATATTTAAATATATTTAACAGAACATTTCTAATATGAGAACAATGCTTAAAGGACATTACAATGAAAACGAGATAGTAGCTCAACAGTTCCTCAAACCTCACAGGTAAACAAGAAGCTGCAACACCTAGAGAATTAGAGTTTTCCCATGACTTCTGGCTATACTGACACAAAAAAGGTTTATAATTTCCAAAAAACATAATTTTCCATCAAGCAAAACACATGCAATGGAACCAGCAATTATGTTAACACAAAAGCAGATGATTAAGTTGGAACAATAACAAAATAGTATAGTTTTGCTGTTAAGCTTGAGTGTCCAGAAGAGTCTAGATGAAAAACTATGATTTTAATTATTCTTTTTACATTTTTTATTGCTTATAAAGACATTTTTTGTTTCAGCCCCTCGTGAAGAATTCACTAAAGAAATTAAGTTTTGAAAGAAGACAAAAAGCTGATAAATAAAATCATCCTTTAATTTCTACACCTGCTTCATTTTCAAGGAGTCGAATAAATCTATTGTTGCAGAAAACAGCAGTTCAACTGTTTGCTCTGGCAGGTGACTTTCAACAAAAATATCATTGTTCTTAAGTTATTATTCTTCTGATTATTACTTTGAGGGTAACAAAGAGGCAATTTAACTGTAAAAACCTTTCATCGCTCTGCACAGTATAATACATTCTCAAACAATGCTGTGTTGAACCATGGTGCCAGTATATTACTACCGGTTGCCAAGGGGTCTACAAAGTTTTTTTAATCCATCATAAAAATGTTATCTTCAAAAAATATTTTAAGTACATAAGGTAGAAATAACCCAAAAAAGTATTTTCACATAAGAATTGATAATTCTTCATTGTGTCTTTGTAGGAAATTGTATATTGCCAGCAATATATTTTTTGTAAATGATCTTTCTAGGAATTGAATCTTTAGCACAACAAATAAGAACATTTGCAACAATTGTGCCAACCACTAAAACAATGTTTAGTGAACTGCACACATGCAAGTCCAATTGGACTTGCATGTATCTGCAACTACAGTTTAAAAGCCCATATTAAAGTTGAACGCTCTCTAAATAGTATTCTGTTACTATAGGTATATGATACTACGCATATTCAGTTTTTACCGCCTACCATTTCTATCTGTGTATTAGAATGCTATATGGATAAAATGAGAAACCATTTTTTTCTGTGTATTCTATGAATACAAGCAGTTTTTATGTTTATATAAATGCTGCTTTTACGAGTGTACTGAAAAAGACACAAGCTATGAAAAGGCAAGGTAAGAAAGCAGGACTAAAAAACAGACATTTTCTTCTTGCCTTTCCCACCCAGCACTGTTCACTCACAAAAATAAGCTTTCAGCATAAAGAAACAACTATAGATTATTTTGAACAAAGGCAACGATTCATTTGACAGAAATCAAGCTGGTGAAACACTTCTCTAACAAAACATCCCTCCATTTTCTCGCCATCAGTTGGGCTAAAACTAATGGAGTAGAGGCTAAGATAAAAAAAGCTATCATTAATTAGCGGACACTTAGTCTTTGTATTAAATCCAGCCTATTATGCCCTATTATCAAAGAGGAGGCGGACAGACAGGTAGATACTTATTAGACTGTGCAATTTGATTACAAATACTATGGTTCTGTTCTAAAAGGTCAAACTTTAGAAATTATCAAGCTTTTTGAAATTTATTTCATCAGATGGAAAAAATACAAGTTTTATAATATTTAAATAAGTACTTATTATGCTGCGTTCACATCAGGCTCAGAAACGAGTGTTCAAGTGACCACTTTCAATAAAAAGTAGATGTAAACACATGCATATGCACCTTTTGGACTTCTGCTTTCAAAACTCCCACTACGCAAGTTATTTAGTCTGTTCTCGGGCTCTACGAACAAAACGCACAGCATTAGAGAGTCAACAGTTAAACCAGTTGAACTTTGACCAATCAGGGACTCTGGTTTGGTAGTGACATATGGTTAGTGTCCTTTTTTATATCACAGAAGTGCCAACCATTTGAAAATTGATCATGAAGGAGAAATTTATGATTACGGTTTGTGCCCAGTCGGAATTATATGACACCAAGTCTTTTGTATATCGGAACAGAGCTGTGAAAGAAAATGCCTAGACTAAGTTTTATGAAATTTGCACCAGTTTAACATTTCACAGCAACGCTCTTCCAACTGTGAGTACATAAGTTAGTACCTGTGTGAACACCATGTTAAAAGCGGGTACAAAAAACCATGTTCAGTGCATTCTTGAACCCGCCACATATGCCCGGTGTGTACGTACCTATCATTTTTTTCAGTACAACAGACATCTGTACTGTCGGCCTCCTATAAGCAGATATGCTGTTTCTCTGTTAATATGAGAAACAATCGCAATGTTGAGACTTATTATAGCAGAGAAAAAGGACACATGTTTAAACGGCAGTAGCTATCAGTAAACACCTTTCTCTTAGTATCCACACTGAGTCAGACTTCTCATGTGAAACTCATTGGAGATTTGTCCTACCATTCACATCTGAACACTGAAGACTTTAGAGGTAAATTGAAAGCCAAATGCTGGAACACACTTTTGATATGAAGTATAGATGAACAGCAATCAGAAAGTCAAAGCACACCCCCACCTACCCACTCTCCATTATGTGAAAGAGGAAACCTGCAACAATGGCAATCTATCCTTTTCTGTGCAGCTTTCGCTTAGATTTCGTTTCTCCACCAGAATCTTTCCATCCATCTGCGGAAATCCTATTTTCATGACAAACAATGAGACGCACACATGCGTGCTCCATCATTGATCCTTGCAGCTGTCACAGAAAGGGGAGCAAGAAAGGGGAAGCAATGAGAGGAAAATAACACAACTTAAGGGGGCGGTGATAGGAACTGAATTAGAGAAAAGCGAAAAATGATCAGACAATTCAAGGGATTACTAGTAAAAAGAATTTTTGCATGTTCAAGAGGTGAGCCAGTGTAGCGCCTTTCTAAACCTAAAAATGACTTCTGATAATCTCTGTCACTCATTCCCTTGTCTGTGCGCTTGCATTCAGCTATAAAGAAGTGCAAAAAAAATCCTCATAGATTTTACAGCACAACAGAGTAAACAGACAAAAACTAAGAAAGTTGAAATGACATCCGAAAAAAATAGTTGGATACTCACTTGTCTTCTCGGTATCATGAGGGGATTTGATGTTGTCGTAATGAGGCAAGCAGGGGCACAGTCCCTTACATTTCACTGAAACTGCTTTCCCTGACATGCAGCCATGAAAGTCCAGCTTACACTGCAAGAGAAAGGCACAAATGTTCAAAGGGAATCACATTGGAATCGAAAGAATTTTGTTGCACAAAGAACCAAACAGGAACAAATCAAGTGTAACACATTTTACTTATTAAAACATTTAATCCCCCAAAGAATTACCAGAAAATAATAATTTTCTGGAATAAAGATGTTTTTTAAACCTTTTAATGAAATCCACAAAAAAAAAAATTGCAATGTCCCTTTCATGAGATATAGATAGCATCAAGTGTGAAACATTGGATAATTTGGTCATTTTTTGCTCACGTCTCCTGATTTTCCCCGTTTTATTTTGAAGGACCCAGTCAGTTGACAAGGTTAGAAATGTTCAGGAAAAATTATTAATAATTTATTTTTTAAAACTTCCTTAACAATAAAACCAATTTTATAAACAGCTTGGACTACTATAATCACTATTAAATGCAACAACTGTGTATCTAGATCCAATTGCAATTAAATTTAAAAACTAGCTATGCTATTTAATGGCTCCGTTGTCTATAACCTTTGATTAAACAAATATATCAATGATATTTTACACACATAACTGTTTTGTGATCATAGGAAAACCATTCCAGGTAGAATAGCTGAACAAATTTTGCTTCCAAGCAATTATAAAAGGTCAAAACTGCACAGCATTTCATTAAAAACTCTAATTTCTACTCATGAACATGAAATCGTGACATTAGTGCAGCATTCTTCACCCATTTATTTATCAGTAAAAAAATGAAAAGGGGAAAAAATAAGATTTTAAGTATTTTTCAAATGTTTTATTTTTTTAGTTTAATAAAGGCACAGAAATAGCAGGCAACATCAAATAACAGAATGTCAGCCGACTTTGTCAACTTGCTCCAAATTGTTGTGTTAAGACAACAAAAACTTTGAAAAATGATATTGCTTACTTGATTAAAAACTGTAACAAGATTAAATAACTGCATGCACGAGCCAGGCATGTTGACACAACCTCAGTCATCTTATGATATTCTGTTATTCTGCAGTAGAAAATAATACAATTCAAGTTAATAAAAAAGAGAGGTGTGTTGCAAGAGTACAATCTAGACGGAATTTAACGACATTCATTTGATTTGAAGCAGGTGAGGGGTTAGAAATTATTTGGACAACTTACCAAAAACGTTATTATAAAAGACTTTCCAAGAGGAATATTAAAAACGGAAATATGTAAATTCTGTTTGCAAGATAATACGGCTCGTAGAAGCATGAACATTGCTGCACTTATCACACTTTGGACAGCCCTGTTCTGCAGGCACACTCACTTCTCACGTTGTATTTCAAATCAATCATTTCCTCCCTGCCACCTTTATGATAGGGCTGCTAATGTTTCTTAATGAAATTTGTTGACTAAGGAGCAGAGCTTTCTCCCATTCTTAGTGTTCTGAATTAGCTGTCTGGGAAGGCCGACTGAGAGGCAGAATGGAAAATAGATGACCTCTCCAAGTCACTGTCAGCACAAGGAGAAGCTCCATGAATCTTCATGTTTGTGTTTCTCCTGGGGTTAATGTGGTTTTGATGAAACAGTATTTTAACACCTGACATGGTCGAATAAAAAGAGAAGAATGAAGAGGAAAAAAGATGAATTACGTGAGGTAAATTAATGGACTTTAGCCTCTCAGGAGATAGGAGCACTGTCCTCTTAATAGGAAACTGCCAACGTGTGAGTGTGTGGTTATGAGGAGGGAGGCATGTAAGGCAGTAATGAAATATGAATAAACTCAGAATCGCCAGATCCCTGGTGAGCAGATTTGAAGTTGGACCACAGGGACCCATCATTCCCCCAACTAACTGAACTCCTTCAAGTAAATGATCACAGAGAGCAGAGGGAGTTCCTGCCTCTTTCGTGCCTCTTCTCGTTTCTTCTCAGCACAATCCAAGCTCGTGCAAAGCAAGTTGTTAAAAAGAACAACTTCTTAAACCTGAATCCATCTCCAGTCTTGTCAGTTTTGTGCTGAGAAATGTCATGGAGGAAAACAAAAGTAATGAGGAAAGTCTAAAGATTGGGAAAAAAAAAAGTAAAAACCTGACCTCTTGCTGCTAACAAGCACAACTCACTATCCCTTTAAAGTCCCACTCTGATAAAAAATTGTATTTTTGTTGTTTAAACGTGTTCTTGTGGGATTTTTCTCATCATTGAGGACATGTATAAAGAAAATTAAGCTTTAAATCACATATCTGAGTATTTGTTTATTTAAATCCCTGTTAATCAGGAACTGATAAAAAGATATTGTTGAAAAAAGCTTGCATTGTGACGTTGAAGCTACAATCGGCAGGCCGTAAGTTTCCTGCTCTGCTCCATTCTGATGCATCCACTTGCAGACAAATAAATCCATGTACATCTTTGTTTTCCTCGTCCGAGCTTACATCTGGCTCTAAACTATACGACTCAATTGCTCCAATATTGCTCGCCATTTTTGTTGCACTGCTAATGTTAGGTTAGGATTGTAAGGGGGAAATGGAGCGGCCCAAACAATTCTGCTCACAACTCTGAGTCAAATTTCTATTGAACTACTGCTGCTCTGCAGAAACTATGTCCTAAACAACAACAGGTTTTTTGTTTCTGGCTGAAAACACCATAATCATAATTTAAAGACCACTGGGGACACTTTGAAAGGAGATGATCAGAGTGGGACTTTAAAAACTCAAGCTCACCTTATTGTTGGATAAAATTAATAATAGTTACAAACTAATGCATCTCTTTGGCAGCAGTACATCACATAACTTTACAGCATAATAAAAGACCTCTTTTCAGATTAAAAAGATTTGCTTTTGTGATGTTAGATATGTGTTTGTGTGACTATCTGCCCATCTCTAATTCAATTCAATTTATCCTCAGCCGTCATCATAATTAAAGATAAGAACACTTTACATTTGTGATGTATGTATGTATGACATGTGTGTTAGAAACTGCTCCAATAATAAGTTTGATATTTGAATAATTGATAGAGGCTTGCCAAAAGTAATGAAACTACTCATTACTGACCAAAGTAATGGTGTTAATATGTAATGCTGTTCCTCCTTGTGGTTTGCTAAACAAATATCACTCTGTAGTTATGAGTCCCTAAACTCATTTGCGGAAGTTTAAAGAGAATAAACCAGCTTGAATTGTTTGTGTGAAAGTTGGGGAAAGACTTTAGAGACATTTCTTCAAAACAATTTTTCTTACAAAAGAAGAAAAGTCATCTCACATTACCACAACGGTAATAGTTTGATTTTAAAACCAACAGCTGTCTTCAGTGATCCAAATGAAATCCCTTTAATTGTTTCTGAAGAGGATGAGGACCAACATCTCTCCTTTCTTTTTTTAGGGGTTAGTCATGAAAATAAAAATGTTTAATTCCTGCTGAGCTGAAAGACATGGGTATTGCTTGGATGTTTGACAGAAGAGGGAAAAACAATCATTTGATGCACCACTGGTTTCCCCAAGACAAAATTACACCTTTAATTGAGGCCTCAGATTGCAATTCTGGGAATTCTGAATCGAACTGAGTAAAATACAACACCACAAACTCAACATATTTTTTCCCCTTTGGTAGCAAAATTGTGAAGTCAAAATGATGCACACTTATTTTGATTTATTTTTAGTCTTAAATTAGACTACCTGTTCAATGTCATCTTGATCGATCACAAAGGTTTTTCTCATAAAGAAAGTGTTCATTTGTGTGAGGTTGAAATCAATGCAATGATAACATTTCACATCAGAAAAAGTGCCAGGAGACGATTGCAGGAATAGACGGTTTTAATTTTAATAGAACAAAGATAAAAGTCAAAACAATATATTGAAAATCGGACCTTTGAGGAGTAACTGTGTCCATCGGAGCCACAAACAGGCGATGTCTTCAAGGCTGAACAAAGCCTACATTTCCCATGAGCCCCGGCTTCGGATCGATGTTTGGGATTTACGCTGCCTTTTCTGGCTTTCACACTGGGACAAATAGAGAAAAGGAGAAACTGCATGACTAGGGATGTCAAAGCCTTTTATCTATTTTACAAAAACAATGGATCCCTAAGCAAATAAAAATAGAGTACTGCACTGCCAAAGGCCAAAAAACTATACAGCATATCTAGTCAATTGCACAATCTATTTATGCATGCAGGGATAAATGCTGTAATGGCTTTACAGACATTAAAAGTACCTAAACTAGGAGAATAACCTTCTGAGCCGAGCAGAAAGTGTTATTGGAGGAGATGAGGCTGAGATGAAGCAGATTCCAATTGGTCTGAGGAGGCCTCTTCAATAACCACTGTAATTATGTTTGATCCAAATCTTGTTGCAATTTTCTGTCTAAGTGCTCTCACTGAACACCCTGCTGCCTCCTGATCCATCAAGCAGGGACGATAGAACTCGAGCCAAACAGACTCTTCACAGAGAAATGAATGTCAGGACAAAAAAATTATGAAAAGTGAATAGTAAAGCGAACAGGTGGGGATGTCATGGCAACTTGTCTTTTTACTGAATTCTGGACAAATTGAAGAAAATTGCTGGATGAGATGCGACAGGGATGTCACTGGAAAGCAGAACTTTAACAAAAAATAAAGTCAGACTTTTTATACAACATCAATAAAAAAAGTTTATTAGGGGTACTTTCATTGCTACATTTAGGGAAATGATAAAAAAGAGACTAACTCATGTTATCTAAACAAATCATATTATGATTGTCTGTAAACATCAAAACGTATTAAATTGAGTGGTGAACGACCAAATTCACCAACAAATAATCTTCTTTAAATTCTTTGTAGGTGTAATTTGATGAAGATCACTTTCATCACAGCTGTTATAAATCCCCTTAAAAAGTGTTTTTTGTACAATCCAAAAATATGTAGAATAAAGAAAGACTGCTATTTAAGTTTTATAAAACTTAAAATGGCTTAAAACCTGAACTTTAAACCTCTCAACCTCTTATGACCTTAGCTAATATTTTAGCTAACCATCTAAACAAGGCTCTAGTAAAGAATAATTAACTACTGTGTTAATATAACCTAAAATGTGATGTTTAAGCATGTGGATGCAATGACCAAAGAGGTTAAAACTGACAATATTTTTGAAGAAAATTCTGAAAATACTGGAAAACTGCAAAAAATATTTAGACCCAATTGGGTAAATATTAAATGTTAAAAACTGATTTATTCAGTGGACAGAAGACAATAATTAAAAAGTAACAAAACATTAGCATTTGAAGATTCAAACTCTCCAAAGTCATATGATGTGAGTTACTATGTTAGCCTCAAATCAAGATGAAAGAAATCAGTTTTGGGCATTGGACATTCTTGTTCACTGTATTTATGAAATTTTATTCATGTATTTCTTTTTGTTTTGTTTTCTCCAGTTGATTTTTGACCGGTATTGAATAAAAAATCACAATGCTTTTCTGGACTGTGTGTTTAAGCGGTGAATTTCAAAATGATTTAAAAAAAAGACAGAAGGCTTTGGTCAAAAAAAAAAAGAATAAATACGATCAGTATATATTATAGATTAAAAGAAGGATAAAAATCACAGAGACACCAACATAATCCACAAAGCTTTTAAAAGAAGATAAAATATACAAATACATGCAAAATCATAATGAACCAAAAAGAAGGAGACAAAAAGTATTACTAATCTGAGAAATGGATGTAAATAGTAAAAAAACACTATGAAAGAAGTGTAATATTAAAGCAGTCATGGTCTCTGTCTTAGTTTTTTTTTTTGCCTCGTCAGTCATAATGTTTTAGCTTGTAAAGAAATACTGAAGAGTCTGATGAAGATACTTGGATGAGTTCTCAAAGAAGAGAAACAATATGAAGCCAAAACTCATTTCAAGACAACATCACCTGGATCCTGGATGAATAAGAATCTTCATTGACACACTGAAAGCATCTTTTTTTTTTTGTGCCTACAGGTTTGGAATTTAAGCGTGAATTTGACAAGTGATATCTGACACTTAAAGCAATGCATGTATGATGAACACTTCTAGGAAACACAGAAAAGTGTTGACAGATAATCAATAAAAATATTCACCTCATATTTCTCTGCTGTGTATCAGCACCTAGAAAAAATTCTGTGTTTTCTCATCTACACGGAATTTGATTGAATAGAATCTTAATTTAAAATAACAAGGAAAACTCCACTAATGGGCCTTCAGTTGTACCCTGTTGTAAAAATGGATCCTTCAAGTAGTTGAAAAACTGATATGAAGACTGCAATCCAGAGTGAGCGTACAACCTAACAACAAAAAGTCAAATTACAACAATCAAGTCAGTCATGGTGTTAAAAAAATGAAGAAATGTAGCCTAAGTGGAGTGAAGATATTTGGGAAAATGCAAATTCCATGTGAATGATTGGACATTTTCAGCAATACATAGAACTTGTAATTAATGCAACTGAAAGCAAAGGATTAAATCTACAGTTTTTGATGGGTAAACCTCAGGGCATAGATAAGTCAGGGGAAAATGGAAAGAGAAAAATAATTAACTAAAAAAGAAAACTTAAAAGACAATTTGTCCAGTAGCAAAGCAGATAGCTTAATTAAATTTAATTAGCTCGCTACATAAATATGTGTGAATTTAACCAATAAAGTGCAAACAAAAGACCAACTGCTTTGCTTAACTTAGACTAAACCACCTAAGTGCTATTGCTAATTTTTTTTTAAAGCCAAACTAAGTCTTGTTTTTCCTTGTTTATTACAAATTAGACATCTAATGTTAATAATCTAAAAGTATATTGGATTTTATTATATATAAACTTATTGGCATGCAAAAAGATATTTTTTTTCCCATTTGCAAATAAGCAACTGGTACTAAGCACCTTAAAATTCACAGATTATATTTACAAACATTACATTTAATTGGCTCCTACCTGTGGCCAGGTTGCTTTTGATTGATGCAAATGGCAGTCTGAAAGTCATGGCTCACGCACA
Source organism: Oryzias sinensis (assembly GCA_037389245.1). NCBI lineage: Eukaryota > Metazoa > Chordata > Actinopteri > Beloniformes > Adrianichthyidae > Oryzias > Oryzias sinensis. Next base: position 16,780,875 of record CM074496.1, on the reverse strand, counting down.
CCTTGTGAGGAGGACAGTGAAGCCTCAGGCATGGGTCCTTGGTGGTATCTGGCCCTGAAGCGAGAAAAGAGGCAAAAAATTGTAACTTCTAAAGTGCAAAAATAAAAGAGTACTAACACGCAGGGCAGGAAATGTCAGCACAGCTGTGCCGAGGTTGATGCAGTGAAAAATCATGCTGTTGTGTTATTTTTACAGATGGCAGACTCCCACCTTCTAATAGCTGAAGCCGGCAAAAAGCAATCGCTTAGAGGGAAAGACTGAAAAGTAAACATGCATGAAGTAAACTGTGAGATCTGTAAGTTAACTAATAAGAACTACTCTCTCCAAGCATCAACAGCATTTTCTAACAAATCAATTTCTAGTGGAACAATGAGGCTGGCTGATGTCCAAGGTAAAAAAGGATCAAAGCAAGGTCATTTACTCAAAAGTGTGTCCTCTACTGGAGGCTAAAAGCACAACCCCACCTGCATTTGACTGACTTTAAATGTGGCTAAAGTGGCAGGGAACAAAGGCAAAAACAACAAAAAGAGAGCAACCGGCCCTTTAAGCAGAAATTGAGTCCACATTTAAGAGTCAAATTGTGGATTTACAGATTTTGTCACTTTTGTTTTCAATTATAGATGCCAATTAAAAGAAGATTAGCCATTTTATTTAACAAAGGCAACTAAAAACACAAGGATATGGCATAGGTAGTAATTACCAGAGTCCAACAAGCAGTCCAACCGCCTACAAATAACAATAATTGTAGTCTCTTTGTGCAAAAAATGTAACCTTTAACCAAACTCTGTGAGCGATTAAGCGTTAATTCTAAACAGTTTCTGTTTCTGTTTATTTGCTTATCTGTAGAATTAGAGGAATTCTAATAATATGAAGCTTCATGTGATAGTTTAGGAGCAGGAAATTCTTTGCTTTTACCCCCTAAAGTGCTATGTTATCACTTCTACTATGACTGATACTGTACAACTACCAACGTTTCTACTACAGCTACTGCAACTGAAACTACCAGTGTTACTGCAACTATTCCTTGCACTACTGCAACAACCAGTATTCCAATTGCAGTCCCACCACTACGATTGCTATTATTACCACTGCTGTGTTTTTACCCTTACTGCTACTCCAAGACTGATGCTACTATTAAAGCCGCCACTGCAATTACAACATATAATATAAGCTAATAATAATAATTATAGTCTCAGATGCGTGATGCTCCCTGGCATAATGTCATTGTTCAGGATCGCCACTAAGAAGATTAGAGGGCAACGTTAGTTTTAAATCAAATGTAAAGATCAAGTCTTTAGTAAAATATTTTTTAAATGTAGAGGCAATTTAAACAGAGAACATTTTTTTACATTAAAACCTTAATGATCCAAAAGTTATTAGAATTACATCATTTAATATTAGTGGCCTAATGGGTTTTGTTTAAGTCACAGAGGACATCTAATGCGGAAAAGCATCTCCCTTTCATCTCCCACAACTTGGGAGGCGAGTTTTTTCCTGATGTTAATTCCACAGGGAAACCTCAGCAATCAGCCGAAAGATGACATAAAAACTGTAGACATTATACAACTAGAGCTGACAGACAATAGGGAAAATCTTTCTAAATCTTTCAAGAAGATGAACCAGCCTAACAGTAAAACTGTAAAGCTTAGAAAGCCTGCAGGCAAAAAATTCCTAGGTCACTGACAGACACACTTCCTCTTTACTCTGCATGATAGACACACAAAGAAAGACAGAGAGAAAAACACATTTGTAAGTGAACCTGCTATCATTTCCCAAAAGCAGCAAAAGGGGAAATGTGTGTTGTGCATGCCTTATATTGCATGATAATTCGAACCCATCGTTACCTTCATCTTTCAGCATGTTTTTTTCCATAGCTGAGATAAGGCATCACGGATGTGAAGAAATGACAGATGAAGGGGACAAGAAGAAAGTTATAGTAGATGGATTGAGGAAAAACAGATCTTATCTGGTTAAAGGAGGATGAGATGCCTGAGTGACCTCGACTCTGAAACGGATAAATCTGTGCAATTAAAAATACTCTCAAAAGTTACTTTACATTGAATCGGTTAAACGTTTTGGGGAAATAGAAACAATTAGAGCTAATTTGAAGTTGCTTAGATGAAGTAGGGAGTGTAAACAAGAAGTGGATGACTAAAAAAATCGAAAAAAAGGTAGAGAGAACAATAGATTCAAAACAGATAGAAAAAGAATGGATGTAGACATCGGGAGCACAACGGAGGATTTTGAAGCAAGAATAAAAAAGTACAATTTAAAACAACATTGAAAAGGGTATTAGGAGGCTAAGATAAGAAGCAAGTAAGAGATATGGGCAAGAGAGAATTTATCCATCTATTTAGAGCTTGAGTGAGCAGCACTGCGCTGGTTAAACCAGCCAATCAATTGTAATGCAGAAGGACTGCAGCACATGCTTGCCACCTCTTTTTTCACTTTCCTCAATGACCGAGCCATCTGCTTTATTCCCCACTTCCACTACTGCGATATTTATTGCCCTAAAATATTGATTTGACATAAAGTACACTATCATCTGCAAAAACGTTACCCAAATTAAAATAGTTGTTATGTAACTGTGTTTTCCATGAAATCAATGGCTTGTCTGTTGAAGTCTCAAAGTTGCACACGTGAAAACCTGGAATGGGCAGACTATGCTAAAATGTGCAAAAATTATATAAAGCTCGTTTTTGCTTGAGATGCCAAGGAGCAGCATTTATGAGCAACAATGTTACGTTTCTCACCCATTTGTTTTGAATCTGGTTGGCTTGCCATTACAGCATTTGACTCATTCTTCCAAGGGAGAGCTGATCAGCAGCTGCAGCCTTGTTCAAGACCCAGTTGGTGATGTAAACCCCGGTATTTGTACACTAAAGCCAACATCTTTATCTTCAGGTACACACATTCATGTTTTTTATTAGTAGATGAAGCTTCTTTCAGCTAACTCCTATTACAAATTAATATTTTATTCTATTCTTAGTTAATATCTGAGTCAGTATCCTGAGATCAAGAACTGGCTCTGCTTTTCTGACTGGGGAGATAATATACGCCACTTTTAATATCTCCATAAGGTATAAAAGTCAACATAAAGATCAGACCTTCAGCCTCTGTCAGCATGTGAAGAGCATTCTGTGAACACATTTTTTATGTGCAGAAGACACCATTTCTGTCAAGTTGGTTATCATTTTTCAGATGACAGTGCTTGAAGATGAAGAATATCATGTCTGTTCTTTAACTCTAAAAGCAGACACACGCGGATGAAAAGAGTTATGGGATTTCACAAGAACCTTACTCTTCAAGAAATTATATCAACTCTAATCTGACTTATTTCTGATGTAACTATACTCACTAAGCAGGGCATTTTAGCTCCAATATACTAGTGTCAACTAAATTGTGTTTTATCTAAGACAAAAATACGAAAATAAGCAAAGCATTAGCTTGTCTCTGGAAACAAGTCAGGATGCAAAAAGAAACATCTTTTGCCAGAGTTTCTGTTTTGGAATGTTACAATTCAAACAGACTTTCTGTTGTTAAATCTTTTTTCTACATAATTCACTTCCAAGCGTGACCATTGTCACAGGAAAAGAAACACCATTGGTGATTTTCTGCCAGACATAAACATACAAAAGGTTATCTGCTTTAAAACTGAAATGCACAGTTTGGACTTATATTTTTTTTCTTCTACATGGTCAAAGTCATTATTCACACAGCTTTGCTAGTCATTGTCCTTGGGCATGTGTAGAGATGCCTAATGCTCCCTGGCAAGCAGAACTGTAAGACTGAGGCAGATGGAGGAGTGATCAGAGCCCTAGTTAGGAACATCAAAGGCAACAGATTTTTTAACCAACAAGCACCAACATCCTCCAACAGAATGCAAGCTGACCATATTTGTCTAATAATCTATCCTAATGTAAACCGCTTTGGGTTTAAACAGCTGTATTTGAATTGACCTGTATGATGTGCATATTTGAATGTACTGGACGTGTGTACATGGGGTGCATACAGAGGATTTGTGTGACATTTTTAGCTGTATAAACTGTTCTTCCAAACCATTTAATTAAAAGAAACTCACAATGTGAATCAATAGATTGCTTAGTATCCAACCACTTCAATTATAGCTTTTGCTAAATAAAAGAAGCCTAAGATTTTAACAAACGTTCTGACATCAATCTTTTATGTTGGAATAATAAAAAATGTTCATCACCCAACCCCCCCCCCCCCCAAAAAAAAAAAAAAAGTCAAAGTTTTAATGAGTAGAAAAACAACAACAAGCCCTTCTAATGTTATAACTGCATGGTCATTCATGACAAAATTGGTTTTAGATTGTGACATTGCCGTGTTATTGCAGAACAATGGCCGTAGACCGACCTGTTCCAAAAAAAAAAATGTGTTGAGAATTTCAGCTAGTCCTCTGTTCTTGCTTTGTGCTGCGGTAGGTCACAGAAGGGTTGGAGCCTGGCTGTCATTAGGGAATCTGTAGGGTAAAACCTGGACAGATTGCATGCCCATCACAGAAGGAGTAAATGTTGCACGCTCACATTCCCTCTCACTGGCAGTTCAGAATTATTAGCTAGCTTCTTATTCATGCTTTTTTGGGCAGTTCAACCCATATCTGCAGGGTAAGTAAATGCAAACTCTTGACTGAAAGGTCAAACCAAAGATTTAGACCAAAAACCTTTTTTTGGCCTCTGGTTAGGATTAGAAAAATGGGAAAAGGAAAAATATATGCACAGGTGCCAGATTTGAAAAGGCTAAAAGTCCCCTTAACATTGTTTTATCGCCTGTTCTGGGACCATTTGTAGCATATGATCTGCACTTTTTATTGTTAGATTAAGGTAACTATCTCTATGGCTATGTCCGAATTCTTTCACTACTCACTACATAGTGCACTATATAGTGCATTCGCCCAAGAAATTACCAGAAGTCTCTGCGAAAAACCTGTGTGCATCGATGCCTACTAGATTGGCGAATTTAGACCACAATGTGTGGCGTTTGAACAATTTTTGCAAAGAAAATGTATTTAAATTTTTTTTTTTTGATAAACCATCAAAGTTTTTATCTTTAGTCATGCAAAACACTAATTTCAATTAGATTTTCACTTTCTGAAATCGATCACATCATATTCCCTGTATTGTTTTTTTAGTAGTTTGGGACACAGCTTTCAAGTCTGTACACAGAAGAAGAAAAAAAATTGGTTGAGTAACTGCAAACTTTTATGCCCTTGATGAATTTGCAAAAAGATTCTTAATCTTGATCCTGTAAATAAAAGAAAACATTTTTGTGTCATTGTTGTTCCATTTAGTATTGCTTCATATGCATTTTCCAGGGCTTTCTTTATTTTGTTCAATATTCTGTAAAAAAACAAAAAACAACAACAAAAAAACATGTCGGTACGTCAAAAGGTTTATGCACAGTGTGCATTCAGAAAAGCCTCTGATACTTATTATAATGTTAATACTATAATGTTAAGACTAGACAGTATTAACATTATAGTATTAACTACAACTAAATATTTGTAATAACTATGAACAATGATTTATTAAAAAATAGTGGTGTAACTCAGGGTAACTAATAAAGCAAAGATAGTTTTGTGTACCCTCTTATTTCCAGCCTCGTCCTTCCTAAAATAAAAGGCAAAATTGACTGTAAAATGCTGCTGTAAAGGGTGTAGGACAAAACACTCGTATTGTGTCCTCTATTGCTGGACAGACGCCAGGATAAGACACAGTGATTGGATAATAAAGATAGTCTGACTCCAATAGCACAGACTAAATTGCGTGCAAGCCCAGCTAAAGAACAGACATGGACCTTAAATTAATTGCTGCAAAGCTGCACACGGGTCAATAGGTCGTTTTAGAGACCTGTGCATGTGGTGGTATGTGCTCTTTTATCCACAATCTGTTCCACCTCTCTCACGTTATTTACTCTCCCCTGCTATTTTGTCTTAGAGCAAATAAGCGGGTCTGTATAAACTGAGCAACAGCTTGAACGGCTGTTCCCAAAGGACGCGTTTGTAACTGTTTTTAGAAATATGAGATTTACTTTCAAGCTTTGATAAACAAATTAAAAATGTGTTTTTTTAAAGGAATCCCCAAAGTGTAAAGAGAAGCAATGAAAAAAAGAAAAAAATCAGTAAGGAAAGAGATTTTTTTTCCTTTTCACATTGTGGGGGGGCTGCTGTGGTGTTTTATAAAGTAATCCCTACAGTCTAGAAAAAGGCAACTGAAAGACAAACAGATGAGATAGAGATTAAAATTGTCTCCACTTTACGCTTCGTGAAGCCTCTCGGGGTCTGACTGTTTGGCCTGGAGAGAACCACTAGAGCGATGGACGTCAGCAAGGGGACGATGGAGGGAGAGAAGAACAGACAAGGCCTCTGGGAGGAACACATTCAGCATAAAGAAAATTAATTATTGAAAACTTAAGCAAATCGTATTATTGAGAATGTAATTGAAAAATGGAGAAGATAAACAGGCTATTACAGTCTGCATGTCAGAAGAAAGCACAATAGCTTACGGGAGGAAAATACTCACAGAAAGAACCTATGCACTATTAGTTATAATCCGTTCTGTTCATCAGTGACATGCAACAATTATCAATTTATTCACGTGGAGAGAATTCTAAAATGAGGATGTTTTGCCAGTAGCAAATTTAAAAGGAAGCCATGCAAGTCATCAATCAAGCATTCTTTGACAGTGGCCTAAAAGCAAAGTGGTACAGATTAATTAAAGGACTGCAGCAGGATTTATCTGGTGAAAAACGCTGAAGGTTACAGTCTTAGGAATAACCATTCCCCTTGAAAGGGTTAACAATTTTAAAATTTGTTATAAACAATGAAGAGCATCAAGAAAATACCTTTAGACCATTATGGTTAAGGCATCAATTACTTTAGGTCAAAACAGCTTGTGACAACCTTTGAATGGAATTTATAAGTTTTGTTGTGACCTAATTTAATTGTCTTGAATTGGTGAATTCATTTTTAGCTATGGTTATTGCAGGTATGTCGAACTTAACATTAACCAATTTCCACATGGTTATCAGAAAATGTAAGAAATTACCAAATTACCAAAACTATGGTGAATAATTGGAGAGGCTTTTACATTGAAAGTGTAAAAATGTTTCTCAAATTTAATGATAATTTAATGCAATATGAATGTGCACCACAGGCAAGTTTTGCAAACTCCATGCAGCACTCGTGTTAAAACAATTTAGAGGCATTAAAGGGGAAATTATTAGCTGCATTTCTGTTTCTCCAACTAATCGTGCTCTGTCACATCCTATTTCAGGGACTTTAATACAAAGACAGGAATAATGTGCCATTGAGGGGATGTTAACATCAAGAGAGTCAAGGTTGCACCTTTGTTCTGAAACTGCAGTGTTACAAAAGAATAAAAAATTGTTTTAAGGACCTAAGAATCATGCATTGATGCCAATAAAAAAGTAATACTTTTGTAAAACGACAGTGCAGAGTAGGAAAACACATAATCATCTTTCTAAGAATCTATTTTAAAAACAAAATTTTTCAGTTTAAAGAGAACAAATCTTTTATGAACTTAGACAGAAATAAAAACGAACTGACCAATTTATTTTAGAGGAGCATTTCACACCTTTTGAGATGGTGGTGGTAGTGGGAAAGTTAGTTCTGCACTTGTTTATTTTGATTATTATAGTAATAACATAGTATCACAAATAACCACTTTATTCCACATGGTCCGATTAGGTGATTATGGAATTACACACTGTTTAACATTTTACACCCTTTTACTAATGATGAGATAATATCCGATGTGTTTGGAACAAAGACAAAAATTAGATGCTCCAAAGAGTGCCTTATGAGTCAAACATGCGTAAAATCTCAAAGTTCATATAGAAAAATACCACTCATTCTAACAACCACTAGGCTTACCTTACTTGTATTCTGGTCTCTGATTTAATTTTTACCAGACACACATAAAGACATAAAATAAACATTTTGGATCTTCTTAAAGTCTGGCCAACTATATGACATGCTGCATTTTATCAGCTGTGATTCTTACAATAGTCTTCTTTCTACAGTTATATTAAAAATACCACTTTTTATTATTAAGTTTTGGTTGTCACACAAATAACGATATACAAAAAATATTTATTTCAAAAGAAAAGTGGTTGAGAGTATAGTTACTGTATTATATGTTAACAAAGGGGGGTAAGAAGAAAAGACCGGCAGCAACACACACATTTTATTTGATGTATTCCTTCTAACTTTGCCCTCTGTTGCCCCTGATACACTTGAATAATGTTAAGTAGTTTCTTGTCTATCTTAAAAACCAAACATCCCAAGACATTTAACCAGCCATATGTTGCTGAAAGAGAGGGAAAGTCCAAGCTTTTATTCTGTTTTGGTGAAGGTCACTGTGACAGAGTACAGCATGATTTTTTCAGCTAACAGACCTGCCTTCTACCTCCCTCCCAGTGTCAGAGATTATCAAATGTTATTCAATGTGTGGCATTTATTATTTTAAAGTTCAAGCATGTATGTGTCCATAAATGTGAATAAGTAAGACCTTGTTAAATTGTAGTTGTGTTTCCCTTGTATTTCATTTTCATAATTTCCCTGATGTTTCTACTCTTTTAGAGGCTTCTCTTAAGAAATAATGAAAATAAAATTACCAAAATAAAAATTATTGTAATACATAAAAAGTGCATGGACTATATGGTCTAACAAAAAAAGATTACTCAAAAATAAAAGAATAATTTTATTAGATGCCAGATCAGAGTAGAAAATTAATGCATTAAACACAGGCGTGTGTTTCCACGATTCTACCAGCCAAATGTAACAGGTTATACAAAAAAAAATTGAGCTTGATTATTTATTTCCTTAAAATAATTTAAGGAAACCTGGAATGCAACTGTTTATTGGATGCAACTGTATTGTACTTAACTCCATTATTATTAGCTTTTTCCAGTTTTTTCACTGTGCCAAAGGGCTCAGAATTGACTGTTGATGTAAATACATATAAAAACTAATTCAGAAAAATTATAATGAAGTGTACTCCCCTTATTATCTAAACAGAAAATTCACTGTATAATTTTTAGTTGCCACAATGACAAGATGCCAGAAAACACAAAAACAAATTGCACTTAGCCTAAAAGTAAACAGTTGTCTTTTCATTATTCTGTTCTAATGTTTGCATCCGACTTGACAGAAAATAACAAAATCTTGGAGTTTAATTCGAGCAAAACATGCTGAAACGATTTTAACCAAACAGACAAAGCAAAATATGAGGAGGCTGTCATGCTTAATGTAATTTAAATTTGCATTTTGAGTTACTGTTTGGTTTAGTATTTAGTTTTTTGCGCCCAAACTCTAACGTTGAAATGACTCTTGCTGAAGCATAACTTGTTTTTCACATTCTGCAATAAGCTACCACACTGATTACCACTGCAGCTTGTGTCCAATTCCATGTTTTGCACAAATATAAATTTTTGTGTTCAACTAGTCTGGTACTCCAACAATAAATGCTCAGATGTCCAAAAATGGCAACATATAATGCACTACTTTGAAATGATGAAAATTAAAATGGAAAACCTCTGATTTCACCAGGGCCTTGTTTGATCCTATAAAAAAGTGATGCAGTAAATAACCTGCATAGACAGATGCAAATATTGATGAAACCAAGGTGGTTGTAGTAAAAAAAAGGACCCCAACACTAAGCTCTGGGGCACTCCGGTGAAAACAATAACCCCTTGAGATGTTTTCTCTTGTTTTATCACTTCATACGAGCACCGACAAACATGACTGAAATTGAAATGTGGTGACTAGGGTAATCTGGAACACTTGGTTAGTTTTAAAAAGGAATGCTGATAAGTTTTAGAGCTTGATTTACTTTACTGTGATTGAACATGTAGAACTTAAGCAATTACAATGAACCAGACAGCCAAAGCAATTCATGAACTTCCAAAAGCTAATCATTTGGGGGCAGCTCTGTTCATGAACAGTGTCTGAATAGAAACGAAGAAAAGCAAAAACAAGATTTAATTATTATGTCTGTACACACTGACCATGTCATGTTTCGTCATGTCTCGTCAAGTTCCTGTCCGTCACTTGTGTTGTTTCGTGTGACACTTCCTGTTTTATTCTAAAGGTTTAACCTGCCTCTCGTTTCAGACCTTCCTCTTCCTGCCCTTGTCTGTTTCCCCACAGCTGAGACTGCCTCATCATCCCTGATCGTTCCCACCTGTGCTTCCCCTCCTCATGTATTCCTTTGTCCAGTGCCTGTTTGGCATGTGTCTTCACTTGCCAAAGCTTAGCCAAACTTCTTGAATCCGAGAATTAAAAGTAATCTTGAACTCTGCATCTGAGTTCAGTCCTGTGTTCTGCCTTGTCAGACCACATTTACTGTCAAGCTATTGCCTAACCTTTTCACAATTAAAGCTTCTTTAAACTGTGCAGTGGACAGTCTTCCCCCTTACATGTTATCCATGGCTCCAATGCAATTTCCTCCTTTTGGGTCGCTCCCTCAGTTCGGTCTTCTGAATAGTCCATTCACTTGAAAGTGGATTACATCAGAGTTCATTTACAAGTGAACTGAGACCCACATTCCTCCCAGGGCTCACTTGTTTGGTCCAGACCACAGTTTAGGCTTTTTACTTAGTAAATGAAGTGGACTGTCTGTATAAACAAACCCTGGAGCTGATCCAGATGCGACCTGAGTAAATGCGACCCTTAAATGGTTATTACACCAATATGGGTGACTCATGCTTTAGAGTTCAGCCAGCATATCATCTCAAAGGAGCTTAGTGAAGTAAAACAAGTTATATTTTAATGAGGCCATGTTGATTTAGTTGGACTCCACCATATTTGGTGCGACAGTTAAGTGCTGAAAGAATAACATATAAAAAAAATATATTTTATGAGGAAATTCTTGGAGGAAGAAAAATAAAAGATTGACTGCAGACCAAAACTTCTGAAACTGAGAGCATACATTATTCTGCGGATGAGCAGAACTATTTTGCAGGGACTTTCTGAGTCAACTACAAAGTGCTGGGAAGCAGTTTAATACAAAGAGCGAAAAAACTATTTTGAAATATGCTTTTCAAGAGTCTCAATACAAAGGAGAGAACTTCCTTTTCTAATTAAACATAAACACTCCTAATAAAAGATAGCACTGTAATGACAGAGATTAATTACTACACCTGCATAACATATCCCATAAACGAAAATACAAATTAAAGTGGAATATCACACAAACATTGGAAAAAATAGTTTTAATACGAAAGCTAATCTTGGGAAATGTGAGTAAAAAATGCAGTACCTTTGATTACTTTATGTAAATTTCTGTTTATTTTATAAGGCAACAGATTGTGAGCCCTGGAATCTAGTTTCACATAAAGCAGAATTGGCTATTGACACTAACTGTTTTTTTGGTCACTGTTTAATAAAACCAACAACTTTAAGAGCAGATCAAGTTACTGATGATCAGTAGAAAGTAATAAACCAGCCCCTGATGATGAAGCAAATTGATTAAAGGCCATTATAGACCGGTGATATATTTAATTAATAATATTTAAGCTCTATCTGGACCAAAAACACTAAAAACATTTAAAAAACTTAAAACCTGTGAACACTGTACATGAGATACTTCAAAGTGATTCAAATATAGTGTTTTTTGTTTTTGTTTTTTTGGGTGGGGGTGATGGAGCTCAAGCAATGGATACATTAAATGTTTAAATGTACGTGCAACATATTTAGTGTTATCAATTGTTATTTTATATTTATAGGTGTAACAAAAACAAGCTCTTTGTAACCTAACAGATGAATGTTTTAGAAGTAAATTTGGATAAAAATGTCTGGAGGGGAAATGGAGGATTGCAGATATTATTATCTTTATTTTTTTCAGACATATAGCAAAGGTAATGCTACAGCCATGGGTTCTACCATGTTTCTCAAGTCAAAACTTTAACACTTACTATAAACCAGGTACGACTTTCTTAATGGTTGCATGTCAATTGCAAATATTTATTAACTTCCAGATATTCTTTTTTTTTTTTTAAAGGGGTTTAAATGGGCTCATTGTGAGGCACAATGTTAGTGTAAATGGAATCTGGAATTTACAGCAAATTTATTTTAAAAGTAGGAATCTATGGAGACATCAGTGTAAAAGCAAACATCAGAAATGTGTTTTGTGGTCTACCTGGTCTGTGGTATGGCTCACATAACCTGAATTTTGGGGAGAATGGGTCTGGGTTCCTGTGGGTTAATATTAAACAGGTTTTTACATTTTCTTGATAATATCAGCATGGTTTGTCTGTTTGCACTTAAAACAAGAAATGCAGCTTGAGAGAAACGTTTTCCTGTGTTGCAGTTTCTCACAATTATTTGAAAAACTAACCTTAAAATCCATATGGCGAGTAAAGTTGCAATAATTTATTATCCATTTTTAATACCCTCTTAATCATGTTAAGAGGGTATTAAAAATGGATAATAAATTATTGCAACGGGAGCCTACCAAGATACTGTTGGGGAAAGGTGGGGTACACCCTGGACAGTTTGCCAGTCCATCAAATAGACACATACACTCACATACACACCTAGGAGACACTTTAGAATCTCTAACTCATGAAGCATGTTTTTGGATTGTGGGAGGAAGCAACAGTGCCTGAGAAATCCCCCATATGCACCAAGACAATTCAACTCCACACAGAAAGGACCCAGGTGGGATTTGACCCATGCAGGGCCTTCTCGCTGTGAGGTAAGAGCGCTAACGTCTTCGCCACTCTCGGTCCAAAGTCGAAATAATATTAATAAAAATAAACCAAGCATGTAGCTCCACCTGATTAAAGTAAAGGTAGGCCATATAAAAACTTAAAAAAAAAATCTTAGTACAAGTTCTGCTGCTTAAACTTACCATTCTGCAGCGTATTTTTAGCTGAGCTTGACTGTGTATTACTTCCTAGATCTCCATACTTGCCAGGTTCTGCAACTTGCTCTAAGAACAAAAGTGAAAGACCAATGCTTAAATCGAGTTGTTTAGCCATCCCTAAAAGATTTTGTGCTGCTATCAAGCAATTCCTACACATTTTCTGGACACAAGAACTTTGTCCAATCACTGTAACTTTGGCCAATCACTCTAGACTCAGAAATGTTCCACCATCAAACTATTCCTGCCAATCAGCTCAAATACACGCACAATTCTAACCAATCAAATCTGCTACTCCATTACAATTTTGACTTCCCCTTTACTTGTGACAATTATACTGACATAGGTGAGAAACTCTCTCAGCTATCAGCAAGTCTTCACTATAATGTACAACAGCTTGTAAATATTCTTCATGGAAGTGTCAGTAAACAGTTTTGTTTTCCTGCACAAATGAAAGCCAACAATTCATGACAATCTTTTTAAACCTGAAACAAACACAGAGAACATCTGAAAGTTGAAATGTGCAGGCATGTGTGGATATAGCATGTGTGGGTTTAAAAGAAATCTAATGATCAGGTTCTTAAGGTGAAAACAGGTGTTCATTTAATGCTTTTAGATATATAGGACAGGTTTTTGACTGTCACACTGAGTCAACTTGTTAGAAGACCTAATGATCTGCTGACAAAGATATGGAAACACAAGCAAACCAAGTAACATTAATACAAATATAATATAATAAAAAATGGATGAGCACAAACACAAATATTTCATCCAAATGGTATTTTTAACTGAAGCCACTGTTTTAAAGTAATGTCTGTATAAAATGATTAAGTCAATTTCAGAACTCAAGTTTTGAGTAAAATGAGAAATACAATTGAATAAATATCTTAAATGCATATCACATATTGCTAGTCAAAATCAGAGTAAATTGGAATAAAAATATACCTAAAAAATGTCAACTACTAATCAACAAATACAGTTACTTCACATATTGTTCACATCAAATATTTAAATCCGGGACATATTTTCTCTTAGGCAATAGTGCTGGCATACTACACTGTGAGGTCATGACACATTCATTGTCTTGTGATGTAAAAGGATGAGCCAGTTCATCATCTCTCTTATGAGCTCAGTGGAGAGTGCAGAATCTGCCACAGAAGTCAAAAGAGGCAGAGCCTTAGGGAGGAAGGAGAGCAGCCAAATACGAGGCAGGGAGTTTGTCATATCTGTCTGTAGGCTGTGACATTACAACTCCAATGATTAACTTCCTGAACTCACCCATCTTCTGACTTTATTAGCCAGCAGGGCTTTTTGACTGAGGGCTAACTGAGGACTTTGTATGAAGATCAGAAAAAGGAACGTCCCAGTCAGAAGTTTGCCCAACTTTTGTCAATATGCCCGGTACTCATTATCTTCCACTCTTTCCTTCGTCTCAGTTTTTTTCCAGACCTTTCCTCTCCTCATTATCGGAAGACTCTCTTATCCACAAGTTATCCTTTCTAGAGGCAATCTCTCTCAAGTGCCCTCTATGGGCCTTGTGTCTATATATCTTTATATCTCCCTCTGCCTTTGTCCCACGGGACTCTCTGATCCCACTGTCGCTTTCGTATGCTGACATTTCGCCTGAGGCTCCTGCTAAGATGGCAAGCAACTGCTGTCTGCTTGCATCCTCTTAAGTTTATTTATCCTAATTTACGATGATCAATGGTGTATCTGTCGGCTAACAGGCAAAATAAATAAAGAATAGTCAAAAAACACACACACACAGTCTTCCCTCCAGGCAACCTCTGTGGTTCTCATATCCCCTTGAAAACTGCTTGTTCAGCTCAGTACATATTGCACGCCATTGATTCACCACAGTGTTTCTGCGTGAGAGTGTTGTTTGTTTTCTGCCCATGTAACATGAGGATGCAAGGTAGTAACTTTGTGGACATATCTGGCTTCAACTCCTCATTAAATTCTCTCAATCTAAGTGTGTCTCAATGGGTTCAGGGTATCATTGATTGCCACTTCATTCATTTACTTTGCGAGCCTGAAATCACTGTAGCATGTATGCACTGGTTTCACTTGATGATCCCAGGACTAAACTGAGGTTATAGACATGGATTACTTTTTTGTGATGCAGCCAGCAAGCTATTAAAGCCAGAAAACTAAACAATGTTTAAAGAATGCCTCGAGAGTAAGCTACAAACCCACAGCACATTCTACCGAAATTAGATATTTATTTTCACTCTAATTCACACTCCATTTCCTACATAAACCTGAGGTGCTCAAAGCAGTTTGTAGTCCTATCTGTCTCTTCTCTTATCAGTTTTCCTCTTTCTAATTCTCTTAGCTCTTCCAGGCGTAGATTAAAGACAGTTTTATGAGACTGTATTAAGAGGTGGTGATAGAGTCAGGGGAGATTAAAGATGGACCGGGGAAAAATGGGAGCAGACAAACATCACATCTGCAAAGAGGCAGATGTGTTGTAATTGGAGAACGCACGGATGAAATACGTATGACGACAAATGCTCCTCTAAAAAAAAGACAAAGACATTGTCTTTTTGTTATCAGACTGATTGGCAATTTGGAAGCTCTGCATTTCTGCTTTGCTAGCCACTGCTGTGGCCAAATTTATAGTGCTTTGCAAATTACTTTAGATTTGCAATCAAAATGGTTCCCATGGCAATCATTTGTTTTGTATACTATGTGTTATCGAAAAAAATAAAATAAACAACTAAAAATTGTCAGCTAGACTCTTAATGTTTTGTCTCCGTTTGCAGAATGAACTCTGTTCTCGTCTTGATGCCAACTGGAATCTCTGAAGTTTTCTGGACCGACTGCGATAATAGGCACTGAATGCCTTCAAAATCCTCGCTTTGACTCCCCTCTCTGGATAATGTCCTGTAACCACAAACTCATAAGTCTGCTAGCCATATAGAGGAACCCGGATTCAAACAACTCCAAGACCTTTTGTAACATTGGCTTTGCTGACAGCACAACTGTTATCGTGTGCCAAACACTCTTTTTCCCCCCCTTCTGTCAGGCTTAACAGACCGCTACTGCTAAAGTGTTACTGACAGGAATGAGTAAAATTAATAGGCATGCAGAAAGAAATGAATATAAAGTTTGAGGATCACTAAGCTGACCTGAAGGGAATAAAGGATTTCAGCTTTAACTGAATGGATGAAGAATGCAGGCTAACTCCTGTGGTTTACAAGCTGGAAATGTGTGGGAGTGAAATCTTTGCCGTTCATTTTTGAAAGTACCAAATATGTTTTCAAAACCATATGTTGTAAATGATAATGAGCTGACAGAAAATTATGGCGACATCAAACAGCATCATTCGACTGTGAAAGATAAAAGACCATCAGGATTGTCTCCTTCAGCCCTCGTTTGAGTTGCTCATGATTGCAGTCTTATGTAATAATTCAACCCTACTCTGGTCTTCAGACCTGTCCTCTGCAAGGAGTTTAATAGCACAAAAACAATAAAAGAAGAATGTTGTTTACACTCTTCAAGCACAAAACTCTGGCATTCAGCTGTAATATTCAGCTAAATGTGTTTTTTATTTATTTTTTCTATGTCTGAGATGATCTTTCCTCCTCACAGCATCTGCAATCCTCTAATGAGAAGATATGAAATTCTTAGGTAACTGTAAGGCACAATTTATGGAAACGGTTAAAGTTTGTTGGACAAATTGGTAGTTAAGACATAATTTGGATACTGAAATTGGTTTTATGATTATGAGAATACCTCAAATAATATGCACTTTAAAGCTAGACTGGAGACTGAGGGAGCAAGGACAGTTTGCTGTCGGAAACCTCTGTTTCCTGCAAAGCACAAGAAACCAGACATAAAGAAACAGACATGAATAGAACTGGGTCAGTGGCAGCAATAAGCAGTTTGTAAATTATTAAATAAATGTGCCTGAATACAACACCCAATTAATTCTCACAGGCTTTTAGTGAGTGTGTTTGTTTATGGCACTTTGGTATGTTGATTCACAGTCACCTATTATTTGTCGTTATGCAATTTCCATTTGATGAACTCAATGTGTCAAGAATGATATAAAACTTTGGAGAGGCAATGAGCAGTAATGGTGGGAGGAAGCTCCTTTTAAAAGTAACCAGAAATACAACTGAACCTGAAGGCAACCCTGAGGAACAGAAAGTGTGTTTATAGGCAAAATAGGATATTGACTGATTACATGAGCTACATTTTTGTGTTAAGCTTCAATCAATATAAAGTTAACACATATACAACTATAGAATTGGGACACACTCAAGCTCCACAGCACATCATGGTCAAATTTTAGACTCAAACGAGGTCAAACACCAGTATTTTTTAAACATTATTGCTGCTTCTTTCAGGAGTCACCTAGGCAAATCACTTCATCACACATTGTGATTTGGGGTTAGTTTTACTGTAAATGCCCTCCCTGAGAATGCCTTCAGCATTTACCCGGACTTGGGTAAATGCTAAAAAAAAAAAAAAGTTAGCTAAGTTCTACCAAACCTATTAGGTTTTTACTTTCAACTTTTTCCACTCTGAATAAATGTACAATTAATTAGATGCAGACAAAATACTCCCAAAAACACAGTTGATAGACGTGAGCAAAATAGGCATCAACATATGTTTTCTTTTGAGCAGCCATACCAAAAGAAAAAAGCAAAAGCATAGTCAAAGGTGAGGATGAGAAGAAAAAATGCAAACTTATAAAGATCTCCCAATTATTTCCTACTTAAAAAAATAGAGCTGTTTGAATCCAGATCACATCACTTTTTGTAGAAGTTTATTCGTGTAGGAAAACACATTATTCAACCAAGGCTAGAACTGGCAAGATTGTTAATATATTATTACACTTAAAAAAGTCATGTAAAGGAGAAAGTACAGCCACTTTCAGATCGGGTAGTTCATACTAGGAGCAAATTCTTACTTTTAGAATTAGTCAGGTATGGTAGCTTCCTGTGTCCTGCAGCTGAGTGAGTCTTACACTCATGAATTTACTCATGTATTTGGCAAATCTATCCTAGATTTAATGCAGCCAAAATATATTAAACTATATTGAAATTATGATTCACAAAAATAATTGTCATTTATGCTGCAGTACAGCGCTTTAGGAAGACAGAATTTACCAAATAACTGCTTATTTCAATAAATAGAACATCAAGATAAACTATTTAGTCTATATTCAATCACTGGTTACCATTTTGAAGAGATGTTTCAAATGTTTTTTCATTGAGGTCAAAAATATTAACATTTGTAATGTGTTTTTTTTGGCCGAAATGCAACAAATTAGGTCTTCAATCTTCACAGCACGCTGTAAAAAACCAACTGTTTTACCACACGATACCCAGCTAAAAGAAAAAGAAAACACATAGTAGGTCTCTATTAAAGCCAAGATTTTCTTATAGAAAGTTTTCTAGTTTCACACTGACTTAAGAATGTTGGGATCAAATAAATGTTATCTTCTAGCGTCACAAAAACCTTCTGATCAACAGCTGGACTTCATTAAACTGCAAGATGTCTGGAAAACGAATTTGTTATTCTCTGTGACACCAACAAGCAGTTTGTGATCCCACTGAATTCCTTCATGTGTCTGAGAGGAGCATTAATCTCAGAGTGATTGATCAGTGGACTAAATTTCTCCTTCATCAACGTTCTTGGTGCGGTTCCGTCTCCAAGGAGGGCCTGAGATTCATCCATCGAACTGAAATCATCAGTGTTAAGTCCTCCTGGTCTTCCATCTATAGTGATTTTGATTCAAACCACATAATCAACCATTTTTTATACATATGACGGTATTTGTATTACTTTAAAAGGTGTTTTTATTTTGTGAAGCACTTTGCGTCACCCCAGATACAGGAAAAGTGCTGTATAAATAAAGTTTGATTGGATTTCTCCTCACATAAATCAGTTTAAAGCATTTTTTCCCATTCCTCCAAAAAATTTGTCTTCTTGGAGCCTCCAAATTAGAAAAATTCTCTTCAAGACTGACTGCATGCTCTTTTAATTTGATAGTCCTTTCACAGATCTATTAGTTTAATAAACCTTATTTCTTGTTTGTTTTTTTTTGCCTTTGAAGCTTGGAGTCAAACTTAAATGGACCAGAACACAAACTAATCATTAAGTCTAAAGACAGAAAGTGAAGGAAATGTCAGCTAATGGTTTAGTTTTGCTAAGGAAAAGAAGTAAAGACATTCTCCATCACATTGTAAATCATAATAAAAGTCAAACCAGATTCGACTGTGATGCTTGCAGTGCCAGCTGGATGGTTGTAGCAATGACTGGAAGAGTTCAGACATGCAATATTATTAAATGTTACAAAAAGGGAACCAGATTTTCCAATTGACGTATGTTACGTATGTGCTGTCTAATTGTTTCTGCTGTCCATTACTTCCAGCTGTGCTGCTGATGTGGAAGGGGATGCAGCTCCCCTGCTGCAGAGGAGAAAAACGTCTGCAGTCATGTTGCAACTAAAAAGTGTTGAGCTGCTGCAGCAGAACCAGAAGCGGAATCAGAAGATTGACACAATGCTTTTGAGCCCATCATTCTCCTAGTTAAAAAACAGTGGCATCATTTGGATCAGAAAATGTTTTGCAGTTTTTACCTTTCGCTGAATATAAGCGGCATTGCAGTTGAAAGCAGAAATTTCTCACAGCATAACAAATTTAAACTAACTGCGCTGACTGATATGTTATGACATCACTGATTATCATGTGGGCAAGTTTCCATTTCTTTGCTTTCAAGACTCATAAAAATTGCACTTTGTATTCATTGGACCAATTCTAAAACAGGGGGGAAAAAAACGACTATACATATTCAACTGTTGAGACGACTGGTACAGCATTGTCAATTTAGGAAACATTGTTTTTTTCTCTACGAGAATCTTCCTCATCTCCACTTTAACGTACATCCTTCACTCAAGTTTTGCATCAATTTACATTTTGTACAAAGATTTTGAAAATTGTTTTGAAACTTACAATTTTTAGTGAAGGAAAAAATTTAAAAAGAATTCTATGACCACTTTAGGGAACGGCGTGCCAACCCAGCAAGGTCATAAATGTATTGTCTATTCATATAGAAGCTCAGTACTGAGACTGTAGAGGTTTTCTTTGGTTTAAGAATAAATTTGGGGAATTGGCTTTAAATATTTGGGTCACAAAAAAAAGTAAAAGTGGGTATAGATTATTGCTTTTTCCTTTTTTTAAAAAATGACCTTCAAAATCAATATTCTTGCTTTATCCACCTTTTTTTGAAAACGTTTTAAATTTACCAAAAAAAGAATGAGAAAGGCAAAAAGCCCATTATTGTCAGAAATTTGACTTTTTTCACAGCTCTGACTTTAACCTCAGATTGGCGTTCTTTAGACTTGCAGTTATTCTTTCAATCATGTGAAATGAAAATTGTTTTCAGATTTATTCAAATTCCTTTGCTAAATTGTGACCTCAATTATAAATTTTCAGATTTTAATCTATTACTGTAGTGCTGAAATAGCGTGTAAGTGTGTTTGGGAGGAATTTTTTTAATTAGCCTTTTTTTTTCCTGGTAGATAGAGTTATTTTCATATCAAAGCCCTTTGCAATAAGAGGGAAATTACAAAGTGATACCAGTTCTTGAAAAATGATAAACTGATCTGTATTTTCTGTGTTTATTTTTTCATTTTGCTTTTACTGTATGTGTTAAAACAGCCGATTGTTATTTCAAGAGACCTGGTTGTTTTAGAAAAGCTGTCTAGGCTTCTTAGTCAGTCAGTGTGCAAAAACAGCTGATGAGCATATTGAGTTTGCAACTATTTCCTACTGAGATACACCAATCAAGGTAAAGATCATCTAAATGAGCTTGTTAACATATTTTTTTCAAATCTGATCATGATCTGAAGTCTATTCTGAACTATCAGAATTTTCAACAGACCACGTAAACATGATAATCACGTGTCCTTTATCTGGTAATAGCTGTTATCCTATAATCTGAATTCAGACATGTTGATTTCTACCAAGAAAGTTGACAATACCCAAAATGCATCCATGTTTTTTCCAAATTATTTTAAAATTTTACATCTGCACCAGAGTGAATAGAACACAGGAGATGGAAAACCCATGATAGTGTTGCATAACCAAGGCAACTGCTGTAACCTCATTGCTAATACAAACGAAGGACAACAGTAAAATGGATTTAGCTGGGATTTTTTGATGATCACATTTTCAGTGATTTGATATTTGCAGGCTTGTCAACACCAGTAACATACAAAAAAAGTTGCAATAAACTTTTTATGTCAGCTTTATCTGATCCAATTGGAATATAAGCTCTTTTTGGTTGTGTAGTACCTCTTTTTGCATTAGACATTATTTTAGAGGTTAAATCAGACAACTCTCAGACCGACACAGAGGATTTACATATAAACACTTGTGCGTTTAGTCCCTTGCCAGAGTGTGGTGTGCTGCATACCTTGGGTTTCGAGTCATATTTAAGAACTCCATGAAGAACATGATGCACTGAGGCAAGGCTGTTCTCATCAGGCTAAGCATCCACAAGGAGCTGGCCCAGATAAAACTGCTCAGCAAGTCCTTCCCTGAAGAATTACAGTTACTGTGCTAGATATGCAAAATCCAGCCTACAAATAACAGAAAAAGCTAAACAGCTGGAAGATTTAAGGTTCGGTGTGCTGTTCAGAGAGTTGCAGTCCAATTAACCTCCCTCAAACTGTGGGAGAGTTTGTGCATGTGCACAGGCAGCTACCAGGCTGTGCATGAGTATGTGCATGGGTGAAATCATGTTTGTAATAATTGACTTTAGCTGAGAGTTACTAGGGGATGTAAGGGCATTACACAGTTGAGTGTAGCTGATGGAAAGGACTTGGCATTCTTTCTATACAGTAGTAAATCCATAATTACCAAACCGTGTAAAGACACAATTTATTTCCAATAATTAAATGCAGTAACTAACCTTAACCCTCTACAAAGTTCCCATGTCTGTTTTGTAGAGTCACTTTAAACACTTTGCAGGATTGTTTTTTGAACTTTTTGAAGTAAAGTTACTTATCCTTTATATAAGCTGGTCCAGTTTGAAATTACCTGCCCACACAAAGGTGCTTCAAAACCTGTGAATCATTTTGCCTTATTTTTACATTTGAATTTATGAAACAAAAATCACTTCCTGAACTACAGTCAAATGAACTGAGTCAGAAATATTTTCCTCACAGCATTAATGTCTAATAAAATTAGACTTTCTATTCACTAATATGCTTAGAATTAGTGATGAACCAATATAAGAGCTGGAAAAAACAGCACAAATCAAAATCTCACTATTGAGCAGCTCCTGAGTGAGCTCAAGTGGCTCTTTTAGTGCATAAGCAGATTTGCATTTGCATATGTGTCCTGATGAATGTGTGCTCAATGTAAATTCCAGGTGTGCTGCTAATATGAGAGCACAAACAGTGACTGAAAATCCTAATTTATTAGTGCAGTAAACAAACCCTTACTCCAACAGGCGAAGTAGTTCCTGTTGTTGTGAATGTCTGAATGAGCACACTGTGCTCTTTGAACATGCTTACATACTTGGACATGCTGTACAGAACATGCAACATGGAAAATAGATCGTTGTTGTGTAATTCAATTTTTATTTATTGATAATTGCGTAAAACTGCCATGTGTTCTGCCTTGAAGCTAAATGTGAAGCAGTTACAGGATGCTCATCTGCATGTGCAACGTGCAAGTCTACCTCAATGTGGAAGCTGCACCGCAGAGGATGGATGACCTGATAAAGGAGCTCATTTATCTATAGAACAGTGACATAAGTTACTTGATAAATTGCAAGTAGGAAAATCCAGGATATTTCACAAGTCTCTAACCTTTTTAATTAATAACTATGTTAACAATAGTAATTTCAGTAACAACACATGTTGTTTAGCAACTACATAGGAAGTTTTACCTGTGTTTTAATAGAGCTTACAGCTTGCAGCAAGTCAGTATTTTCCTTCATAATATGAGATACAAACTAGATGAAGGATGCTTTTCACTTTAAAGGTGATGCCTTCTGATGCTACACTAAAAAACAAACATTTTTGAGGCACAAATAGTGACACTAAATAGAATCAATCTTGTTTTTGGCCAATAATCAGAAATCAAGTCATAGTTAATGCTTTATGGAGATTTGTCAATTTGTTCTGCAAAACAGTGAAAACCTTTCATGCACACTCAGGAAAACCTTGAGATGCACTTTAAACTCAATGTCCCACTGCAGTTATCTTTTGATCTATTATAAAAGTGTTGCCAGTTGTCTTTTATTTATGATTTTTTAGGCTAACTCAAAAAACGTGCCTCTTTCTAGAACATAGTTTCTGCAGACCGGCAGTAGTACCTTAAAGATTATCATCAGTTCTAAACAGGTCTACTGTAAGCCTACTCCCACTTTCCGTCATCTATCTGTTGTACTATTCCCCCACTAACCTATAGCCCTTCACAACCCCAACCAAACATTACTAGTTCAACAAAAATTTGGAGCTATCCAGCTGTACGGTTTTTAGTCACATACCAGCTCAGACGCGGAAAACAAAGCTGTATATGGATCTATTTGTCTATAAGTGGATGCATTAGAATGGTGCGAAACAGGAAGCTTGTGGCCTGCTGCTTGTAGCTTCTTGGTCACAAATACAAGTGTTTTCAAACTGAATTTTTCTGTGTTTTTCTAACTCATAACTGAATAAAGAAATGCTCAAAATGCAATTTTAATTTTCCATCATGGCAAAAATGCCACAAGGAGGGAGAGGGATGCCTGAGTTCTCTGTCAAGACCAAGATCACATCACATCTGAGCCTGAGGGTGTCCGTGTCCCTGTGGTGTGGGTTCTGGTCCTTGCCCTTGAGCGCTGAGACTCGCCAAATTTCCAACTGTGGGCGAGCCTGGTCGGGCCATGTTTACAACACTTCTTGTGGACCCCCTCTTCTCCTGGGTGTCCTCCTCCTGGGTGGAGGGGGCTGGCCCCTGCCTTGCTCAACCGTGGGCTGGGTGGGTGGTTGCCGCGGGGCGGGTCTCCCTTGGAGGGTCCTGGCTCGTACCTGGGGTTGGGGGATGCCCAGGACTCCTGGGTGGTGGTGAGATGCTCATCTGTGGCTGTGGGCGCTCTTCTGGGGGCCCCGCATTGGGGGGGGCTGCTCTCCTGGTTGGGTCGGAGCTGCTCTCTCTGTCGCCCCATGCCTCCCGCTCTCTGGCTTTGGAGGCCTTTGTGGCGGTCCTGCTGGCCTGGATGACGGATGTGATCGCCGGGGGGGGCAGTTGTTCTCTATCTGCTACTGTGCGGGTGTTGGGGGGGTTCTAGCTCGCCCACAGTGTGGGGATGGCTGGGCACTCTCCCTTCTTCTTTTAACATTCTATCATCCACTTTAGAAGAACATAAACACCAACTTGAGCACAGGTGTTAGCTCATCTTTGCACAAATACTTTGCGTGATTGAATGAAATATTTCACACCAGTTGGTTTGAATGCATAAGTATGCGTGTGTAAACATTATTTGTATTGTGTACATGTTGACATGTAAACATTTTTGGAGCAAACCGGTATGTTGACAACATTTGAGTGTGTGTGTGGACAGGCTCCGCCCTTCTAGATTTGTATTACATCTGAACCTCACAGCAATTATCATAACCATCTAGCAACTTGCTGCTTTATGCTGCTTCATGATTTTACCCTCCCCCCCTTCTATAATCACCCTCCTACAACATCCCTCTCTCTTCTTCCCTCCTTTCCTTTTCTGTCCGGTCCAACACAAAAGATTTTCAAATATGATTAAAATGAATAAAGTTTGGCCTCGATTACAAAAAGGGTTTATTCAGAAATACATCTGGTTTTTCAGAAGATTCATAACCCCTGTTTGTTAAAATAAAATATGTCCAACACAAGAGGCCTTCAGCTCTCATCTGTTTGCTCAGCTGTTGGAAAGGACAAGTAAAAAAAAACCCACTAAAAACGCAATTTCTTTGGAGTCAGACCTTAAGAAAAGATAAGCAAGTGATAAAACAAGCAACTATTGGCACTGGGTGCTCCCACATATGCATTTGAATAATAAAAACAAAATTTTCAGTCAATATTTTATCAATAGACCTAACTTGATTATGATGTAGCAAGTATCTCACCTGGCATTTTATGTGTTGCACACCTAAATGAGGACACGACACAGGAGGCATGTTGCTAATCTGATTAGCTGACAGCATGCAGCCGAGTCAGCTGGTATATTCATAAATCATTTTTTGATTGCAAAAACAGAAAAAAAGAGAGCTGTGTTTCAATTAAATGTAAAAATGGACAAATACTGGGAAGCAATAGATCTATGTTGTTTCTGAAGAAGATCTCGGGTATTCATCTGTATGTTGACATGAGAAATCAATGTTACACACTTTGTTAATTAATATTGGTGCTTCGGCAAGCCTAGACGTCATGCACCAGCAGATCCATATGGATTAGAGTAAAGTGCTAGACACAACACTAGTGGTGCTGATGCAGAGCCACTGTTGTGGTTGAAAGTGGAAAAATAGTGGTCGAGAGAGATATAAAGATAAACATTGGTTTGTTCCAAATTAAGTTGTACAGCTCCCACCGCTTTGATTATGTGTGCAAGGAAGGCACCATAACTAAATGTATCTAAATGTGCTATCTGTTTTTCATTTTGATAAAAAAAGCTAATGTATGGTCATTATTATTACTCCTTGTATTGACCATGTGTCACTGATGTACAACAAAAGATTGCTTTTCTTTTTTCATCTTTTTAGTTGATAGCGTTTCCCATGTACCACATCGTCTAAAAATAAATCCCAAACCTAATAGTTATGAACAAAAGATATGAAGAAATTAGAGTCAATTAAATTACAGTCTTCATGTTCTGCTGAGCTGCCAGACCTCCAGCTGCTGTTGGAGGTCTCGCCACATTCCCTTCCCTCCTCATCAACCTTATTACCCTCACCTGGCCTACGCTGGATTTATTTCTCTGCTCTGCTCTTCTTCTCAGCCAGTTCATTTTTTTTCCTTTTTTGCTCTTGTTCTAGCCAATTATTTCATGTCTTGTTGCCTCTTTGTTGCTGACCCTTTTTTTTGTTCTTGTTTAGCAGAGTTTACCTGTGGATTTACAAATGTTCTGACCTTTGCTTTCATGGATTACTCCTTTTGGATTGTTTGTTAGATTTCTCAACACCACTCTGATCACTGCAGCTCCCCATCCTGTCTGGTTTTCTCAGAAGATAATCCTCCTGACCACTTCAGACACCATCATCACTGATCACTCGTCCACAACTGGTAAACTGCTCTTGAGTCTCTGCCTTCCTTGGGTTGTCCATCTCAAATCCTTACACCAGCATGAATGAATAAGCCTTTTGACAGTTACTCTGGATTTTTCATTTAAACAATATACATATGTTGTATGTTACCACAGTTGAGAATCGCCTTTGCCTCAGATTGACATCAAATTTATGCCATTGCTTAAAAAAGAATTTATGGACACAAAAGTTACTCACCATGGTCGAGAGATTTGGCAGGAACCCAACTTTTGAAGTAGTCATCCTGACAAGAACAACAAAAATAAAAAAGGGTTATAAAAAACACAAAAATAAAACAATGATGAACATAATTTGTTTTGGTAGACCAGAAAAGAAAGAGTCCAAATACTCGAGTAAGCTACAGAGGAAATTTGTCTGCAGCAAGTAACTTCATTGACAAAGGAAAGGTACAAGCTTATGTTGACACTTGAATGGGACATAAATCTACCCAGAAATCTGCAAGGCACTCAATGGGAAGTAAAGAGAGCTAGTGGCAAAAGCAATTTTAACACCCCCGCTATTAAAAAGTGATCTGAGTGTTTAAAAGAAAGTAATGCCATTTTGCTTGTGGTACTTTACCATGAGTGAACAGCATTACTCATTACAATCCTTCACAGAGAGCATTTTTTAAAATGAATAAACTGTAAAAAAATAATTCTAGGAGGAGAAATTTTGAATTTTTTAAGGGATGTTTCTGTAAGAGTTCTACATATAAAACTCACAGATCGACTATGAGAATAGGTTATACTTATTCTTATACTTATAGACACAGTTGGTTTATTTGTGTTTCTGTAGAACTAATCTCACTTTGAGAACAAGGAAAGCGGTGAGAAACTATCTAGACAAAAGATGGTGACATAGCCAGCTTGGTAGTAGCGTTCTGTCACTTTAACCCTCTTAGGTGTAAACATTTTAAATGTCGGGCCCTCAAATAGCCAAGATACAAATTAATCAACAATGTGAATTAGAACACACAACGTTTCTCATCTTGGAAAGACTTGCAGCTTCTGGGCTGTTGCGTTTTAGCTTCTCTACAAATTCATTCAAGTCCTATTCTGTTGACAAAACACAGGGGCTAATCTGACATGGATTTTGTTCACAAACCTGTCAATCCTCGAAATGTATCACAAATTTATCACAAATTACAAATTACCCTTAAAAATCTCTGCAGTGTATCATTTCATTTGGAATTAGACCAATATTTTTTTTTTAGATACAACCAAGTACAAATATGACAGGTGGGACACAATAAATGTATTCAGATTATTAAAATGAACCTCATCCATAAAAACTAAAAGCATCTGGAGAGGGTTGAGAGTATTATATGATCATTTTCTGATGCTCTGGATGATCAACTGTTATGCCTTCACTTCGGGTATGATTAAGCATATATACGAAAGTGCAGTAAAATCTGATTAAAAAAATCTTCTTTATCTCCAATTTCATTTTAAGGACTGAAGGTTAGAAACAATGTGCCACAAGGAGTCATCAGCTGCTGACTGTAGTAATCAGAATCTGTTGAAACAAAAACTTCTCTTTTTGCTGCTTTTAGAGTGTTATCTTACTGTATTCATCATACGCTCTATGATACGCCCAGTTGGAGTGCTTTCTCCGTAGATGCTTCAGGAGTGCAATGGAACATTTCACAGCATGGCAGCTTTGACATTTTAAACCTACATATTTCTGAAGAGCAGTTGTTCTTGTTGAAAAGGTTAAAGTGTCATTATTCAAAAAGTAACAGAATGAGAAAATCAAAAATGCTTCTTTTTAGCTGCACATCAGCTCCATGCTCCTTCACATATTTCCAACCTCTGCAATAGGCTTCAAACTAAATGGGAATAGGATCATCATGCTTGGATGTCTTTATATTCACACTTTGTCATGTCAAAATGACAGACTTTATACTGGAAAATTCAATCACTCAATCACTCAGAAAGCTTAAAATCTATAAAACGACATGGTGGAATCTTAATATTCTGAACTATCCTGCACTGTGCCTGACCAGACATCAAACCTGCTGTGCATTCAAATCGGCAATACTGCTCCAGCTTCTCAGGGTGATTCGCTGTGGCAACCCCTGAAGGGAGTAGCCAAAAGGAAATAAAAAAAAAAACATCTCCAGCTTCTCTTATGTGTCTTTAAGTAGGTGTCAGACAAACACTGCAATGTCTGGGGCTTCCAGGGAGGAACTGTGTTATTCCTCTTTAAAATAGCATTTGAAGTCAAAGAAACAATGACTATACTTACCTCTGCTTCCTGGAAATGATTGCAGAGGGCACAGGAGAATTGCGAGGAGAGAGAAGAGAAAGAAGGAAAGGTCAGTAATTATGGCACAGTATGCTATGCCCATCAGATCCATTACAACCCTATGTGACTCACTCAGAATACCAAGCTCAACTCCAGAGATCCGTTTAATGCAAATCTAATTCTGAAGCTGGCTGATTACCGCAGAACTCACACGTACACGCACTTGCAGCTTTATTTGACGTGGCATGTAATTTGAAACACAACGAGGCCAAATTGTGAAGCCAGAGTAGCATAACAGCATAAAGGAAAATCAGAGAGAGGAGTGAGGCATGAACACTGCGCAAAAAAGAATTCTGTGGAGAAAAAAGCAAATTATTCCACCGTCATTCTGTTGCTCTGGAATATGATATGAGACTATAAAGAATATCGATCACGTGAAACATTCGAGACATGAGCGTCATGCTAAAACTATGTCTGAAAATGATTCTTTTATAGAATTATTGATACATTATGGAAGTGCTACAAGTTGCTGTAACAAGAAAAGGATATTAAACAGTGAAAATTATATTGCAAAAATAACAACCGTTACATCTTTAATACATGGTGATATGTTAATCTGGAAACTTCAATATTAGGAAGAATTAAAATTGATGGTTGGACACTTCAGACTGACTAAAAGACGATTTATATATGACATTGTTCAACTGTTTCAATTATTATCCAAAAAAAAAAACATTTCAACAGTCATTCCAACCTCAAAGTCATCACTATCACCATCTGAACCATGATTTCTTGAATCTACAGATCATTTTATCTCATGCTACATTCACAATGCCCTTGGCAACATGCGTTCAAGCGACCACTTCCAATGAAAGGTTGATGTAAACCTGTGCATATGGATGTTTTGGATTTCTGTTTTCAAAACTCTCAAGTTCACGCGTCGCCACACAAGTTTCTACAACCATTTTCTGGCTGTACATATCAAAAAAGTCAAACCAGGTTGAACATTGACCAATCAGGGACTTGGATGACATCCCTTTGAATTCATGCAAGCACCAAAGGTTTACAATTTATCATGTAGGAGAAATAAATAATTGCGGCTTGTGCCCAGTGAAATCAGATGATGCTTAGTCTTTCTTATATCAGAATAGAGCTGTGACAGAAAAAGCCTGGAGCAAGATTTGCCAGATTTGCTCTGCTTTGACATTTCGCACCAAAGCCTCTTCCAACTGTAGGTGGCGGACATGCGTTGATAAACAGAAGAAAAAGAAAAAGAAGCCCCTCCTTACTCTTCCGGTATGAACACAGTGAACTTAACGTACATTCAAGAGTTCAAAATTCAAGAATGTGCGTCATTCCTTAAATCCAGAGCTACGTTCATACGGCCCGTATGAACGTAGCTCTGGATTTAAGGAATTCATAAACAAACTTCTGTTTGTAGGGTCATTTCTATACAACATACCATTTGATTACATGTACATGTAGGATTTTTTATACACAGAACAGTTTACATTTTGATGTTCTTCTTTCAGGATACTGGTAAATGAATGAAAGCCCCAAAGAACACACACATTCACACACTGATGCTGAACACTGGCACCAACCACCACCAGGAGGATTCAGTGTCTTGCCCAAGGACATTTTGACACATGGGCAGGCAGGGCAGGAACCAAACCTGTGATCTTCCGTTCAGAGGTTGACCGCTCTACCTCTGCACCATGACCTTTAACCATGTTATGCCTTGAGGGAAGAGCACTGTTTAACATCATCAGTGAACAGCCATAAATATCTAAAAATGCTCCTTTGCACAAGTTGTTACCAAATACATTCTTATTTAGGGTGAGTGCAGCGATGACCTTTCTCTGCAAAAGTCCCTCATTAACAGTTTAATACGCTTATCTATAAAGTATGAGCTGCCTGCTCGGGTCACTGTTCCAATGTCATTCAAACCTTTTAAAAAGATTACGAGGAGATAAAACCGGATCGTTACTATCACATCTTTTTTGATGGAGGTTTTGCTGCTAAATTCAGCTACAAGTAGAAAGAGGGCCTGTTCAAAGTTGCAGGCACTAAGAGTTTATTACCAATCATAATTTTACACAGTATAATTGGGTTTTAATTAATGGTTCAATTTAAAATCTATTTCAAAAGCAGCACAATAACTGTCCGGGAAAATGAGATGCTCTCATTATAAAACCAAAGAACGCCTTCATTTAAATAATAACAAATGGAACCGCTGTGCTTAAACACCTTTGCATTAAAGTGATTAATAATAACTCCAATGATATAGTGAGCTTTAATGTAATAATGAAATTGTTTCTTCAATTTTACTACTGTTAAAGGTCTGATTATTTGCACCAATAGAAAGACAAAGTTGTGAGTTAATAAATAAAAGTGGGTTTTGAGAAGTGACATTATTAGCATGAATGCATTGAAATGTCCAAACAAACCTTTAAACAGATAAATGACATCTAATAACTGATTCTAAAACAAAACAAGGAGCCAGTGGAGGGAAACCGAGCCCATGTTCTGAGACTCGGGGTTAGTTGTTGTATTTTTTTTAGTTGAATTTAGAGGCTTTTGGCTTATTTTAGAGAAAAAAAAGATTACAGAAGAGATAAATGAAGGAGTTTTGTCTTGTGGATCCTAATTTTGTTAAATCCCAGAATGTTGGGCTATTTTTGAAGCTGACTGAGGGAGGACTGAACTAATTTACTGAAATGGGCATTGAAACTGAAGGTCTGAGTCTTGTGGACAAAGGCTGATGACATTGGGAGGAGTGAATTCCATGATTTCGTTTTCAGAAAAAGCTGTCAAAAATATTAAAGTTTGATTAAAACCAATCAAATACCAATAAAGGTCTCTGCTCCATTCACAGATGAATAAAGTCTATTTAAGAGAAAAATTAATAATCCATATCCATGATTTGTCTTGAAATGTTTTGTAGAGGTTTAAAAATGAATTTCATGTTGTGTAACTATATAAACTTAAAAATCTCCCAAATTTTCAGCATGCTTTTGATTTTATTTTTTGTTTTGGGGTGGGGGGGTTAAAACATGATGAAGCCATCCACTCTGATTAGGTTTTATTATTACACTGCATTTTCTTCTGTCTTAAACTCTGCTACTAAATCACTGTGAGCACTGAACCATTCTTAGGTCCCTATGGAGCAAAAAGCTTAGCTTTTAAAGCAAAAGTGATTTATGTTTTCTTGACACTACTGTTCCCTCACAGTTGCACATGTAATTTTGTGTTTTTTCAGGTATTTATTTCCTGTGGGTTTTATTTTTTGATAAAACTGAGGTTTGGAACATCAAGTTTTGGGCT
Source organism: Oryzias sinensis (assembly GCA_037389245.1). Lineage (NCBI taxonomy): Eukaryota > Metazoa > Chordata > Actinopteri > Beloniformes > Adrianichthyidae > Oryzias > Oryzias sinensis. The sequence continues at coordinate 16,749,105 of CM074496.1, read as the reverse complement.
TTGTGTTCCCAAAGGATAATCCTTTAGACACTTTTAACAATTAATTTTAGCATTTAATTGAATTTTTACATATTGTTTCTCCCCTAAAATGAGGTGTTGAAAATCATTCTAGGAGCACATGAACTCACAACAGAGAAAACAACCCATTTTTCACTGCCGCAGTGACAACTCTTTCTATTCCGGCAAACTATAACTGTTTTCTTAGGGCAGATGTGTTATAATAATTGAGAAAGCCTGATCATTGAGTGCGAAAAGCTGATTAAAAAGAAGAAAGTATAAAAGAAAAAAAAGAAATGTCCTTAGATCTTTTAATGGGGCATAATGGGAGTAAAAATGAATAGAGATAAAAACCAGAATAGCACAAATGAGTACTGTCTGTTTCACAAAGACATGAGAGTTTAACCATATTTAGGCTTACAAGACTATGAAAGATCATCCGTGCAGATGGGGGATTGAACTATTGGCTTGCATCCATATCGTTTAATGAGAGCTAGTCTATGTTACCTGCCAACCCTACTGTATTTATTGAAGTCTTCAGGGCTTTCAGCTATAAAACTCTGTGTTTCAGCTTGTTCTGTTTATCAGTCTATTTATAGAATATATCTAAATTCAAAAGACTAATCTTCTTGTGGCAATAATCCGGTTTTATTCAATTTATTATGTACCAATATAAAATAGTTCCAAAGAAGCATGAGGTGAGCATAAACATGAAGTCAATTGAATGGATTCTTTTATTTATTTTTTTATTTAATTTTAGCAGGTAACCATAAAATTAAAGATAATTTCATAATACCCCCCCAAGTCAAGTAGTCAATACTTATTTTTTTCAATTTTTAAACCTTGGATATTGAAACCCCAAGGAATGAATAATTGTAAGTATGTAAAATATTCACATTAACATTAAAATAGGCAAAGCCAGGCCTGGAGTGCTGCTTGAAAATGTCATAATCAGGGAATGAGGATGCAAATCCCACTTCTTGAAGAGACCAAACTGCATCAAATATTTACCATATAGGTTTTTTCTTAAAATTTTTGTTTTAATTTCCATGGTTTTAAAACTTTGATAAATTCCTTTTCTTCCTTCCTATTTTCCCCTATAATTTTTATTCTCTCCTCCCAAAATCTGTTTGTCTTTTCTCCCTTCTCCACCAGGTCGTCGCTCTTCTCTTTAGGCTACATCCTCTGATCCAATCAGCAGCCAGTGAAGCTGAGACACGAGCTTTGTGAGCAGATAGCACAACACAGCACACAGTGGCTTTTAGCGACACTGCCTCAGATTACTGCACTGTTTGCTCTCTGCTGAGGTGAGGAATGCTAAGTAGGACTAGCAGAACTTAGACTTATTATTGTAACTTTATAATTTAGTATAGGTAATCCAACTTATAGTGGGTAGAATTTTACATGAACTTCCTTCTGAACTCAAAAGATTTAATGAGGCCCATTATAGTGATTACAGTGATTGAATTCAACTATAAAATTGGAGTTTATGAAAGCCCTCTAGCTGTTGCCATAAGGAGGTATTTGATTTAAAAAAATAAAAATAAAATGACTTTTTCCCCCCCAAACACTTTACCAAGTATTTGGATTGGTGCTTATGACTGAGGAAATGTGTGCTATCAATGTTATGACCAGCACTCAAACCAAGAGCAATTTAAGGTCATGCAATTTTGACTGAAGGGGCGAGCAGAAATGAGAATGCTAATGCAGCTGCACCACAATTATCACCAGAGACTTGAGTGCATCTACACCCACAGTGAAAGCAGATCAACCAAAATTGTAATTTTGATCTCAAACAGCAGATATCATGACTAAAAACATACCTTGCTAGCCTTTTCCCCCCTACTTTTTATGACTATACTTTTACATTAATAATTAGATTCACTTTTTGCATTTTAACAATTTTCAGTAACTTCATTTAATGTTTTTACAATTTCATTTTGCCCTGTGATGGACTGGCGAACTATCCAGTAGCTGGGATGGGCTCCAGCAATGCTGGTTTAGAAGATGGATCTCAACTTTTTTTGCTTATTCTGAAATTCTTTGTGTTTTTATGATTGGTTGACATATTACGATTTTATGAAATTCAGGATATATTTAAAATAAATGAATCTGTCAACAAATAGTTTTTCTTAGCCTTACAGGGAAAATGTCAAAGTACTGAGTAGCATAAGTTTTATCAGTCTGAGCTGACATCTCCTTGACTCAGCGTGTTCTCCCAGACCGGATTTTCTGCAAAGAATCAAGTTTAAAAAATAAATACACATTTTATTTCAGATTAAGTGATGAATTGAAATGAAGTAGGAGTGAATGTGCATGCTTTCTTTTAACTATTCTATTCAAAGTAGACCCTGTCTGTTGCCAATTTACATCTGAAGAAGGGTTTGGGAGATTAAAGAATGGAAGGGGATTAAAGAAAGCGCAGAGCAAAGAAGAAGCAAAGAAGCAGCTGAAGAGCTGCCTGCCCAGACTGTAAGGTTATGTAAGCAACCGGCAAACCAGTGCAGACATAAACAATCACTGCAACACAAACAACTTATTTTCTCACTGTATACCCCCCACCCCACACAGTTTGCTTTTTTATTTGAAAACTCCCCCTCATCCATCAGTTTCTTCTTGTCATTCCCACTGTTGCTGAACACCCCCCACATATGTGCAAACTGAACAAAAGCTCAAAAAACGAGATGCTTCCTTTTCATTCCCATTCTTTTCCAAGTTTTCTGGCGAAAGCCTTCACAAAGCACAGTTTGTAGCTCAAAATTGATGAATATCTTTATATACTTTAAAAGTTTCTTCAGTCCTAAAACATCCTCCTCTAAATATACTAAACCGCAGACTTGAAAGAAAAAATAACTTTGAAAAAGGGTCAAATTTGAAGTTTTACACTTGCACTGAACAACTCATGGTCACAAAAGCTCCCATTAATCACATCTGCTGCCACAAATATATCACAAATAAGAACCACACTTTTTTTTAAATCAGATTTTAACTAACTTATGCTGATGTAGAGTATTTAGAATCCGGAGACAACATGAAATACAATAATATACATGAAATTAAAAAAGTCTGGAAACTTTGTATTTCCATCCCAGTGTTACTGTTTTTTGCTCCTGGTTTGATATAGTGGATGCTAAAAACGAACATTATTCATGTTTGTATTCTTGTGATACCGTACATGATAAATGACTCCCTATTGTGAATTTGTCTTGTTACTTAGGCTCCTGAAGAGCAAACAGTGAAGAACAACAAGCCCAATTTTAAAGAAATGCATCCTTTTTTATTTTTGTATGCTATGTGTTCCCTTTCTAATGTTTACATTTATACCTACTGGAAGAAATAAAATATTTTGTGTTGGGTTTTTCTGAATTTACTTTCATTTAGAGAAAATTTTTTCAAGACAGCTGTCAACAGCTCCCACTGGTGTTGAGATCGACATAGATCCAAGTCTTTGGGAGGTAATATTTCTGTGGACAAAGAGAAAAAAAATACTAGATACACGATTGTGCCAGTCGATTTCATTGAGACAGCTGCATGTTGTTTCTGTCTGACCACACATTAGACACCAGGTCAGAAAAAAAGTATTTTCAGTGCCGTCTTTGATTGTCCGATCAGTCAAGTGAGCTCCAGTGAGTGTGTGGCTGTAAGAGAACAAAAAAGTTTCTGCTGCAGCTGGACGTGCACGACTTTACGCTTTTACAGTCTTGGCTTTACACAAAGTATATTAAAAAAAAAAATGCACTAAGTAGTTTCTTTTCCACCTGACATCTGTTTGCTCACTCCTGCATTTTCCAAAATATGTGCATTAACATTAACAGCCCACCAGCATCTGTGCTCTGCACTTGTAATTATTTTACATGGACATGTAGAAAACATTGGACAGAAGCTGAAAAGAAAATCATCTGTTTCTCTTTTTATTTAGTCAACTGGCTCTTTGGTTTTCTGCATTAGAGAGCCAGTTTGGATCTAACGTGCAGACTGTTCCCATCTCCATCCACACTTTTATTCACCAACTAAAATAATTAACTAGGAAAAAGTAAAAGGAAAACCCAGCTACTCTACTTCCAAATTCCACAACTGTTGAAGTCTGAGAGTTTTCATTGAGAACAAATGTGTTGAGTCTTATTGTGAAAAGGCATCAGAAGAGGAGAAATTACATACAAAAGAAAAAGGGAGTTTGTTTGATGTATGATTTCAATTTGTGTTACTGATCATATCCAAAATGCAGAAGCTCTGATTTAAGTTCAGGAAGTCAATATCATGCATAGAAACTGTCCAATCTTGTTTAAATACCACCTTATCTGCACAATCCCTTAGCTTGTCTCAGTGTCCCACAGTGATAGTGCGGCAGTGGTGATGGGCCAAGTGTTAAGCCAGTCATGCACACAGGCTCTCTTATCTGCCGGCTCCACTGGGGAAATAAGGGGAGAGCTCAGGAGGATGGACTGATAAATGTTCCTACTTTCCTCTGACTGCATTACTCGGCTCTGTTTAATTCTTTCCTCCTCCAGCTCATTTCCCCTCTCTAAGCGTGCAGAGTTTTCTCCTCCCTCAGCACGATGGAGCTGTCCTGAACCCCTCAGATGAGTCTTAGGCTCAGCTCCTTTTTCACTTCCCCCACCTTCTCAGTCTAACTGACGTCAGGCCTGTCTGTCTGCAAAGTTAACACCTGAAAGTTCTGAAGTGGGAGGACGCTGACACACTTCAACATATGTGTGCTTCTGTGGCTTTGTCAAGCCAAGCACAGCTGAGAAAATTACAGACTAATCTTTCACATTGTATTAGGCTTTCTTCTTTCCACTATATTATTAGGAAAAACGTCATTATTTAATTTTTTTACTTTTCTGAAGGGTCTTATACTGTGTTGGGTTTTACATACGGTAAAAGCAAAAGGAGACTAAAGGTTTATGAATTCTCAAATAAAAAAACACTGGTAGTTAGACGTTTGTGAATTCAACCTGTACTTGTACAACATTTCTAATCAAGCTACTGTGTTTCCATGCATTTGGATCAAATGCCATATAAAACGACCATGCAAAAATTGTTGATTTCAGATGAGTTAAAGTCCCTTTCCAATTCTTGTGATGTTACAAAATTGTTCCCAGTGGACTTTTAATTGTGATAGGGTCATTTGTAACCAAAAGAATAACCAAAACAAAAAACTATGTCATTATCTAGGACAGAGTTTCTGCAGAGCGGCAGAAATTCATTAGATATTCACCTCTGAGTTGCGGGCGGAACTGCTGGCATAAAGTGAGCCGGTCTTCATTTCCCATCATCCTTTTTTTTACACTCACATCCCTTTATTTAAAGCCCCTTACACCCACAACCTAACATTACCAATATTGGAGCTATCCAATCGTAATATTTTGAGCCAGATGCCTACTCAGATCAGGAAAACAAAGACGTACATGGATCCATTTGTCTGCGAATGGATGCATTAGAATGAAGTGGGGCAGGGAGCGTGTGGGTTGCCGTTGTGAGTTTTACGTCAGACTTACAAGCTTTTTCCAACGGCATTTTTCATCTGTTTCTGATTCACAACAATTTAAAAAAGACATACTCAGAAATGCAATTGAATTGGCTGAAGGGGCGAATTCAAAAAATTGAATTCAAAAGGGGCCCAAGTCCACAATTTTTCAAAAGAGAGATATTATATGTTCTATGGTCTTCAAGGAAAAAGCTATCTGATTATGTGCAAAAAAGTCCTAAGTCCGTTGTAATGTTTTGACTATGCTTGACATTTAAAATGCATTAAGTGCATTAAAAATTCCTGAACTTGGGCTTCTCTTGCATGGGTTTTGCTTTATCCCATAGATGGCTGCACTAGTTTTGCACTAGCCACCAATGTGGCAGCACCCCTGTTCAAAGTCTCTGGACTTTAGTTTGCTAGTCCTCTGAAATTATAAAAGTGAGGTGCTTCATATTATAGCATCTGTAAGCTATGAACTGGTGCTAAATCTGGGTAAAGTATTAATCATTTGGTGTAGCCTCCTTTTACGCTATGCAATTAAAATCATTTCCCGGAAAAACTAACCTCTTGGACTTGGGCCCCTTTAGAACTAACCGGTTCAATTTTAAGCCTAATCTTCTTTATATGTGTTATCCATAATGAGAAAACAAGAACATGATAAAAATACCTTGTGGTATTAGAGACCATAAGTCGTTAAGTATTTCAGAAACTGTTGATCTGTGCAGACATGTTCTGTCTATCTCCAGGGTTTATAGAAAATTTACTCAAAAACAAAAAAAACAGTCACCATGTGGCTTTACTTTGAGTAATTTCCATTGATAATGTTTAGTCATAGCAACATTTCCAGCTTGCATTGAAACAACAGTAGATACACTAACCGCTGAAAACTGAGGCTGCAATGTGCAAGTGCTCCCCAAACACATTAATAAATGATGAGAAATGAAAGCAGTTTTGAAAGGAAAAAGTGCGTGGGTCTTAAGTTATGGCCTAAATTGAACTACTAAAGTATGACTGAAACTAAGTGCACAGTGCCAGGTGACATTTAGACTGTAGAGGTGTTCTAGTGTAGTTGTCAACAGTAAGCTCTGCACTCCCGTCTACCTTTGTGTAAGAAAAATCTCACTAGATAACAAAGATATGATCTAAATCCCAGGAGAGTTGAGAGTTTCAGATTATCCAGGTCACAATCTTTACTGTTCCCAGAATAACTGCAAAACTAACAGAACAAACAACCACAGTAACAGTGAGAATGCAGCTTACTGCTCAGTTTTTTCAACAGTCGGTATGATTAGGTGGAGAAAGGGGTAAGGATTTGAAATTTCGAGATCAATCTGTATCCTCCTTTAATTTATAATCTTATTTTCCATCAACATTACCACAATTACATTATTTTACAGAAAAAAAACAAAAGAAACAAACAAAAAGTAATGACATGTACTGCACACTTTGTAAAGAAGCCATAATGCTCTGAAACTCACAATAATGTCAGATTTGATTCAAGACCTTTCTGATGTGAGACCCTGCCTTCCCACCATCATGTGGCCCTTTATATGTCATACTTTAAAAATGTTCTTTGTTTTAAACACCTATTCAAAAAAAAGTAATTGCAATTTTTTTGTTCAATAACAATGCTGGATGTCCTTCATCATGTACAGACTATTTGATTCATGAACTTGGTTGAGATTTCTGTCCATAAGAAAATCTACTTTTGATAACCTCTGAGCAGAGAAAGACCATACGCTCTTTAACACTTCACCACCAAGTAGGCAGGGACTCCTAGCTGGGAAAAACTGATCAATAAAACTTCACAGAAAAAGTGAAATACACATCAAATTTTCATAGAGTTTTAAACAATCTATGAAAAAAAAATTTTGTTCAACAAGATGTTAGATGCCTTAAAAACCATCTCTTTTAACTTATTTTTTGAGTTACTGATCACTTTATTTTTAAATGAAAAGCTATTCACGAATGCCATAGTATGACCTTAAACAGAAAAAAACAATGAAGCAATTGTGTTTTCAATGAATAGAAATAAATTTAGAAATGTGTGGTTTGATTATGTGTCAGAAAATGGTTGATTGGTTGTGAGGCGAAGAAAAACAATGTACATGTAATTCCACATTGATGCAAAAAAAAAGATGCAGATTAACATCTTGATTCTTTGTTTACTACATATTGTAAATTGGGTAGCACACTAAACTAACAATAATATATTATTTTTATTAATAAACCAAGGCAACAATATCATTCACTGATTAAATTAGATTTAGGCTTTAATTTACACTGTCAGATTCTGAGCTCAGCTCCTAGACAGTTCATACAGTGTTTATGTAAACTTTTTGTGATTTTTTTATTGCAGAATGTGCAAACCAAAACCCTAACCCTATTGTGTAAAATCTACGTTAGGCAAAGCATACTGACCTCTTCTATGCTGGAGCCCCTGTCAAATTCTGATTTGCATGACATTCCACTTAGTCTCAACAATTTAAATTTCAATAAAAAACAATTTTAATGCACTGGTTTCATGGCACAACATTTTATATTTAGTCTTTCTTAACTATCGACAGTATAAAAAGCCATGTGTTACTGGTTGCTTCAAGCTAATTTTACCTGTGTTTGTCAAATTGTGTGGCCAAAAAAAGCAACAAAAAAAAAGCAAACCAAAATAAACTGTCTTTGCCTTTACATTGGGAGCATGGTCCTCTTTATTTAGATAAAACAGAGCATAGAAACAGTAGCTGTTGTTTTTTTTTGTTTTGTTTTTTAAGTTGCAGTTAATAGTAGCAAGACTGCTTCACTTACACCCCACTTACACACAAGTATGGCAGCACACACACCTTGAAAGCTCACAGGAGTCAGGAGCTAATTTCATACTGTCTCTTGATCATTTAAAGGCTTACTCAGGAGCAAAGTTTGTAAGGGGAAACAAAGAGAAAGGTGCTGATGTAGCAGCAAAAAGGAAAATGAAAACCCCAACACAGAATAAAGTGAATAGAGAAGGAATGGAAGTGCAGGGTGGATAGAGATGAAGCAAACACAAATGAAAGATGAAGAAAAGTGAAACTCCTCGTTAAATGCTAATAGAAGACATTCTACGAGTCAAAGCTAAAGCACGAACACGTCTCTTCACCTTCACAATTATGCTAAAGCTGAACTTTTCAGGGCTTCTTTTTTACACTATGTCATGAAGTTGTGCTATTTTAGTAATCTACATTTTAGCTCATCTATTGTAAACTAAAACAATGTATTAAATCATTTAGTTAAATATTTAGTTAAATATCTAACAAATTCTATCAATAAATGCAACATTTTTGGACAGTATATAAATCCTTAGCAAAAAAACATTTGTATAAAATATGTTAGTATTTGTTTAATATATGTTGGCCTCTTCTACAGACCTTATATTGACTGTAGGTATAAATAATCAATTATGATGATAATAATTTGACAATAACGGTAAGAATTTTGCTATTAAAAACTAAATGGTTATACTCTGCTTAGTTTTGTACAACAGAGTTGTAAAAAAAAGACCAAAAAATTATGAGATTTTAAGTCGTAGACTTACGAGAAAAAACTCGTAAATTTAAGAGAAAAAAACTCGTAATTTTACGAGATTAAAGTCGAAGTGAGCATACAGAGCAGCAAGTTAACGCCGCACAGCACGCAGCAGAGCAGAACGACTAAACTCAATGGAACAGGTAACCTGAATGTTAATTGATAACGTTTCAAATATATTTGTTTGATTTACCATTTATTAATGTTTTATTTATTGCTGGGTGGTTTGCAGGATCTCTGCAGCCCGATGAAGCTGTCGGTATCCCTGCAGTCCACTTCAATCCTTTCTTCCCTTCTCCAAAGACAAGATCTCTAAGTTTGTGTGATGCTTTCGTCTAAGGAGGAACACTTTTTACCATTTTCAACGTTCTAATGCTAATATAACAGACTATTTCCATTCCTCTTTATTGTTTTATGCTGAAACGGGACGCTTCATCTGGAGGAGGAGATGTATGTAACACTGTTTACTTCTGCATTGGTGTGCGGATGACAGGTTTATGACGTAAGGTGACAAATAAACTTCAGGGTGTGCGAATGAAAAGGAAAATAAAGTATTGGTCCTCTACACCCCAAACTGTGAGCTCCTTATTTTACAAATGAAACTCCGCATTCCTGACACCGAACCCCGGAAAGCCGGCTCCACTGAAAATAATCTGATTTTGAGTCACCAAAAGGTTACAAATCTCTTTGGTTTTTTAAACCTATCCGGAAATAAAGCCTCAAAAAAGACTCCAGATATTTCATCTTCAAGCTAGGCTCCAATAAACGGAAAACTTTGGTGTTTTCTCCTCTTTAATCTATTACTTTTTTTCTTGTAAATTTACAAGATTTTTTTTCTCGTAAATTCACGACTTCAAATCTCGTAATTTAACAGTTATGACCTTCTTTCTCGTAACTTTGCGACTTAAAAAACCTAATTTAAAATTTCTTTTTTTGTAAACTGGCCCTGAAACTCCGTCGTAGTTTTGAATGTTTTGTTACATTCTTTTCACAGTGCCTAAGGAATATGTAAAATTGATTAAAAACAAACAAACTGAAATGAAATAATTTCATGATTTAATAGTTATTATTATGTCAGCCAAGTATAGTTTAGAAACCTTCATATCTACAATTCATACGGTGATAAAAGGCACTTCAGAGACTGTAAGTAATACAGTAATATTACATGGTCTATCATTCTAACCTGATCCTTTCTCACATCTCTCCTGACAAAAAGCATCAAGTCCCTAAAAAGCCAACATGGGGAATGACCCCTTTTAACAGAGTAATGAGTGATTGGGAGAAGAATGAGCTCCCTCCACAGAGGGAATACAATGATCTGGTGCAATTATTACAGTAGATTTATTCCGTTTAGGATAGAGCATATCCATTCCTTACACTACAGCCTCAGTTATGACTGAAATTGCAAAGAAACTTTTCTTACTCTGATTGAAGAGAGTGAAATAAAATTTAATGAGGCCCCCTGGGACGGGTGACATCCCACTCATCCACTGATGGAAGGTTTATTTCAGTTTTAAAGGTAAGAATGTAATGACACAGCCTGATCATATTTATTTGCATATTATTTATGTAGTAGAGAAAACTGTTAGGAAATTATTGTTTTTCTTTTCTAGTATGACCTTGTTCTATTGAAATTGTAATTGAAATCCAAGTTTTTTTGAGAGGTCACAGAGGTGATGTTTGATTGAGGGCGGTTGGAGTTGAACCAACAACTTTTTGAAATCCAGTTTTTAGTGTGTCATAGTAAAATGTTCTAATTGCCTGTGTTTAAACCTTAACTGCTGCATACATACTATAAAAATTGTAGTTATTATGTATTTCTTTTATGTATGTCGTTGGTACAGTAGTCCAAGAATTAGATAACCTAACATTTTACTAGGTAGATTTAGATTATAATTATTTGGTAACTACTTTATAATTAAAGGGTAATTTAAAGGTAGTTTTTTTCATGCTGGAAAGCTGTGAGTCCACATAAAGCACCTATTTCAAGATGACAGAGTAGCAGACATAAATGTTGAATAAATGCAGACATAAATGTTGAGATTTGCTAAACTTCACAATGGAAACATCGTACCACTGTCATGGTTTGGGGATGTTTGGGGATGTTTGAGTTCTGTTTCTTGTTTTATTTTGAAAGGTTTCCTGTTTGGTCGTGCGTTTGAGTTTTACTTCCTTGGTCCCAATCTCTCCTGATCATGTTCACCTGTGTCTTGTCGGTCCTGTCTGTATTTAAGTCTTGTCTGTGCTTTCCTCTTGTGGTGGTCCATTAACGTCTCTTCCCTGACTCCCTTCTGCCATGTTTTCATGCTATAACCACAGTGAGTTTTAGTTTTGTTTCCCTGCTTGGCAGCGCTTTTTGTTAGTTGATTAAATCCCTTGCCCTGGAACCGTGTGCCTCCCGTCTCTGCATTCTGGGTCCTTCATGCTCCCCAGCCCCCCAACCTGACAATAGGTACAGCCAATTGCAACTCATAGTTACATAAAGAGTTTACCATACACAAAAGCTAGATGATAATAGATCTTTCAAAGCTAATTAGAAATATAAAGATTGTTAGTACTATGTAGTTTGACAATAAAAAGCCACTGATAAAAGTGAAGCATTGCTAAATATTTATTTTACAACACACACAGTTATGGCATAATTTCAGAAGCTATACCCCATAAATATGAAATAATACTTAGTTCTTAGTTGAGTGACCCCCCCCCCCCCACACACACACACACACCTACGCAGTAATTACAGTGCAAACTGCATTCTAGAGTGTTACCCACTTTTCATGAAAAAGTTATGATTTAGTAAAAGAAATGTTAGTCAAGCTTGATTTGTATTTGACAGACTATGCAAAACTTTACCAACCAATTAAGGTTACAACATTTAAATTAAGCTTGGCAAAAGCACACTTGGCCCGGCAAAGCTTGCTTTGACTGTAGAATTTTATAACTGTGTCTATTCTTTTTCATGTCTCTTTTACTCATTCCTACTCAATTCTTCGGGTCGAAAGGAGTAAACAGTGGTATATGCAGTAAATCCTTCCGTAGGCATAGACTTCCCCACCCTCTGTTGTTAAAATAAATAAATAAATAACAGCATAAAAAGCTAGAGCTACATGATATGAGGAAAACTTGGAATTTGCGATAAAAGTGATCATTATTGCAATGACAATATAACTTGCGATACATGAACAAATTCACTTTAACAGCTTAATTTAAATATAAATCAACAAAACTTAAATTACACTCTAAATGACTCATGTCTACATAAGGGGCGGGCATCTAACATAAAAGGTTTTCATCTGATTGGTCAACAACGTGAAGGCGTCCATCCGTATTGATCAAATTCATATAGGGATTTATTTGATTGTGAAAATCGTAACAATTCGTTAAATGGTAGCGCTTTCTACCTTTCTTGAAGGCCCAAGGAAACAGTCACAGGCCCATTCACACACTGATGGCTTCACCAGAGGCAAGGTGGGGTTCAGTGTCTTGCACAAGGACCCTTTGACTATGGCCGGGCAAGGCGGGAAGCAAACCTGCAATCTTCCGATCAGGGGCCTACCGATGCACCACAGCTGCCCCCAATGGCAGCTTAAATACTTCAGGCTGCCATATAATTGTTTTAGCACATTTAAGGTAACCATTTATCTCAGTTTTTGCCAACTTTTGTGAAATGAATATTGCACAGCATGGTATCGCAATAATGATAAATTTACCATTCATTGCACAGGCCTAAAACAAAGGCAAACCTCTCAGGTCAGAGTCACCCACAAACAATAACTCAAACTTGATTCATAGATTGGTTGGAAACAAAATAAAATAATGCTGAGACGCATAAAGTGACACGAGGCAATAAATCCAATGAACATGCGGCTTGACAAGCATGTACAGCTGCTGACTGTGACATATGCTATGTTCAGGAACAGTACAGTTTTGCTAAACTGTGAAAAGCTGTATTTTAAGTGTTGTTTTACAGTGACCCTAAAAACAGTAAATCTACATTTACAGCATTATTGACCCAATTTAAAAAAATATAATATCAATGATTGGATGCCTTTGTTTCCTTTCAAGTTGAACACACAGTTCTGTGGGAGACAGATTACCATCAAAATGAAAGGCTTACTTCCAGGGTGAAGTAAAACTCCAATCTGTTCAGTATTTCTGTGAAATGATTTGAGTCAAGTCAGCCATCTTCCTGTCATGCACCAGAGGAAGAGCTTTTTACACACACCACCAACCTTTGTCTCCCCAGCTTTTCCCTGGAAATGCTCACTCTTCTGCTCTCCTTATACTCCTTACAACGTTTTTCCCCATTTCACCGTCACTTCAGTCTGTCAGATCAGCATAAATACTTATTTTTTAGCCTTGCTTTGTTGATGTGCAATAACTAAATTGGTATAATTGAAAGGAATACAAGAAGACCAGGCTGAAGACACTGAGAGATGGATGAGGAGATAGAGAGGCTGGAAGCAATCCTCTCAATGTGACTCCTCTAAGGAACACTTAAGGGATCCTTCTAGTCGTCTACGCTTAAAGCTCTTAAATCTCTTCAGACGGAAATGTGCAGAAGCGTGTTAGGAACTCCTTTCACACACACATCCCATCATGCTGTTCAAACATTAATTCAGTAAGGGTGATGGAGGAGCTTAATAATGTTTTCAGAAGCTCTGCTGTAAATGCAGATTTGTTTTTTCGGCGAAGCTCTCTGACTCACGAGCCATTCTGTGAGGTCCTTTGTGCTGGGAGAGCAGCTGTGAATGTGGAAAGAATTCTACATCCTTCATCCAGACAGACAGCTGGTTTGCCATTCAGTCCGAAGACTGAAAGGTGCTGTGTAGACCTGTCAGGTCGACTATCTGCAGACTCTTCATCAAGCAAGATATACCCTGAATGCGTTATGAGACGCTGCCTGGTTTTCATCATTTTCATCTGGGAACTTCTTTTTGTTGCTTTTTACAGCTAAAGAAAATGAAAAAAAAAAAATTTACAGATGCACATTCACAGATCATTGTCATTGCTGTAAGCTTTTGCTGTTCAAATATTTTCTTTCCCATTCCTTTTAGTGAAAGCCAGTCAGAAATCTTCAGTGTATCTATTTATCATGTCATCGTCTCTAACTTACATCCATCCCACCCTACCATTTCCTCGTAAATGACACCAAATGAGACTTGAGCCTCTTCATAAAGAGGAAACATTTGAGGATGTTTACATCCTTCATTTCCTATGGTGTACTTCTGTCTATGTCAACAACTTCAGTATATAATATATGTACATATTCATTCATTTTCTATGCCGTTTTTCCCTTTCGGGGTCACGAGGCTGCCAGAGCCTATCCCGGCCACTTGTGGGCGAAGGCAGGGAACAACCTGGACAGGTCGCCAGTCTGTCGCAGGGTAGAATGTCTAACAATCACACATCCATGCACTCTCACACTCACACCTATGGTCAATTTAGAGTTGCCAATCAACCTATGAAGCATGTTTTTGGATGGTGGGAGGAAGCCGGAGATCCCGAAGAGAACCCAGGCATACACGGGGAGAACATGCAAGCTCCACACAGAAAGGTCCCCCATTGATGTTTTTCATGTCCCCCAGCCGGGACTTGAACCGGGGGCCCTCTTGCTGTGAGGCAAGTTCTACATAATTGGTATTTTTTAAAACCTTTATCAGACAGCGACCTGAACAGAGCTCTATTTACAGGCATAGAACAGTAAAGTCACTGGCAACATATAATGTTCTTAGCCCTCAAGCTTTGCTGCAGTTTTGGTATCTGAAAAAGTAAATGTGAAACTTCGCCATTCTTGTATTTATTTTTTCTTTCACTGCTGTATGCCATGTTTTTTGTGTATAGCAGAGTTAAATATCATGTTTCAATATGCAAAAAAAAGACTCTTGCAGTATTGCTTGTGTGCATGCATAATATCAGTGTTCCTTTAAATTTGTTGATACTTTTTATTTCTCCAGGACAAATTTGTGTCAAATGTTTTTATAACAGAAATTCAAAAGATGGATAAATCCAAAGTGGCAATGCAAACTGAGAGAGACACAAAGTAGATGTTTTGCATCTTATCCAGAGCCACATTTTCATGTTGTCTGTGTGAAATATAAATTAAGAAGGGAAAAAATTGATTTAGACTTCTTTATGTGCCACAAAAAAAGATCCAAAGAGAAATAGGAGAAAAAAAAACATGTGGATTTTTAGGATTTTTAGGATTGAGGTGGAGGACAGCCTTATTTAAAATTGGATAAAGGGAAATCTTCATCATGATAACATACATTTTACCAGATCAAACTAAATCCTGATGCTTATAGAAATAAAAATATAATTTGATTTTAAAATTCTATTTATAGATCTTTAAATCGTAAACAAATTACTCATCTTACTAGAGAGCCCGCTCAATATATATGTACTGCTTGGAATATATATTTGCAGGGACATTTGTAATCTGAGTATGCGTGTGTGTGCATGCACTGCACAGGAGACAGAAAAGAAATATAATATGCATACTAAAGAGAGGGGGGATGAAATATTACGGAGTAAAGTGGAGGTGAGGAGATAGAAATGCAGAGTGAGGTTAAAGGTTGAACTAAGAGTTTTGTAAAACAGGTTTCTTGTTACAAGAAAGAGAACTGACAGGCATTTGCGATGCAGATGGTGTAAAATTCCAGTCTGATGCTTCTAGCGTTTCTGTTGGGTAATCCAAAATAAAATAAGACACATAAATCCACAAAATCTGGCTTGACTTCAGATCATTGTATCTTATTAAGATATTACATTTCTTTAAAAGATTGTCTTTTTCATTTTATTTTTTTTGTCTCTGGTTTGTCGTGTGTCTCAATCAGCTTTTTATTTTCCTGATGTTTTATTCTAAAAATGTGCTTGTCCTTGTGCCGGTATGACAGCTCCACTTCCCACTCCTGAGTTATCCTTGTCACATATGTGTGTGTGTTCCGCAGACTCCCTGCTTTTTTCCCCCCTGGGTTGCCAGGTTTCCTTTGTGATTCGCTGTCAAGCTTTTCATTTCTCGTTTCTGTAGGTTTTGATTTTTGCGTTTGCAGGTTTATGCTCTGTGCCTTATCTTCCCTCTTAAGCCAACCACCTTAGGTTTTGACTTTATGGACAGTCTCTGGAACCATTTTTTTTTTTTTTTTGCATATTGCAGCTTATTGGTTTCCTCGTAGACTTCTTAACTTCACTTGACTTAAGTTTCATAAAATGAACTACTTCTGGGACTTCTATCCAATTACGTATCCACACAGACCCACTGTAACTAACTGAGTAATAAATCTGCTCTGATTTACCCTGCTGGGTTTCGGACAATGCTGTCCACGTGAATGACATTTTGAGCTAAACTGGACAGCTTTCCACCACCTGAAGCTCAGCTTGGACTCCCAGAGCAGAGCTGCTATATTACCACCTGACACTCGTGTTCTTCAAGACCTTTCCATCCCCTCTTGACAACATGACGATGAGTCTTTGGCCAGACTGCCAACTGTGATGTTACATAACCCACAGCTGACATATCCGAGCACTTAAATTGTGCTACTGTAACTCCTCTCTGCCAAAACCCATCAGTTCTATTGCAACAGTACGTTAAAGATGACATGTGCCAGCTCCTTCTTTTTCACCAATGTGTGGTTCAAGGTGGCAGGCTAAAGTGCAACACTGTCGAGTTAAACCAGCACATAAAAGCAGAGGTAGAAGATATCATATTTGCAGCAGTACTGCTGTCAAATTTGAAAACAAAAACAAAAAAAACAAGTATGCATGATCCTTCTCGCCCCCGTCCCCCTGCAAATCCTAGATTAAATTGAAACAGTTGCAAAAAAAAACAGTTTGAAACCACTCACTTCCAAAAGTAGGATAATCCATCAAGGACAATACCTTGTTTTAAACACAGCCGGCTCAATTGCAGATTGACAGCTTGAGGAAATCTTTTTTATTTTTTTATTTCTATAGATTTCTCAAATGCGAACTTTGTTTGCAGTGATGTCAGTCTGATGTCAAGTCTGTCATGGATGCTACCTGCCACCAAACAGTCCCCACTAGAATCTGTCCTAAACATACAAAGCTACTTAAAACGACAAATAACAAACAGCAGTAAGGAGGAGTGCATCGATTTGTTCCTAATCAGGCAGAGTGCAATAATCCCTGATTCCTGAAGCATTTTGTTTCATGTCTCAGATCCTCTTCATGGGTCTAAAACAATACAAGTCAGAGCTTAGTAATATACAAAGACATCAGTGATGATAAGGTGGGTTGCTAAAGAGTAGATAAAGACAACAGCCTTGGGAATTCTGGAACTAACTATGCCAGTATTAAAGACAGATGTGAAGTGAGAATAGAAAACTGTTAGACATGACTCATTTCCCAACAAAAGCTGCAAGTAAAAATTCCCAAAAGCATCCCCTGACTTGCTCATCACTGTGTTGCTTAAACACAGGCATCAGAGTTGTGTTTCTAATGAACTGGTGAAAGCTGTGCAGTTGCACCGGCTGTTTTCCCCTTTCAGATCTGCTTTGGCAGATGTGTCCTTGTGCTACAGTTCCCCTGTCACTTAACAGCAACATACTGACAAACTGACAAACAGCAAACAAATCAAAAGGAGCCTTACAGCAAGCATCACGCGAGGTCAGAGATCAAGGAAAACCTAAAAAAAATAAAATAATAAATAGCACAACTTCAAATGACAACTTAGGAGCAATGACTGCAGGGGCTGAATGTAGGATTCTGCTGTGCAAGGCTGTCATTTTAAAAGCTCCCTCTTTTTACTCAAGAGGGAAATGCCATTTTCCTCCCTCCGTTTTTTTTTCTTTAACGTGTCACTGAAAAAAAACAATTAATTTAAACGAACAGAACAAAACAATTACAGGCCCAAATAAAAGAGCGCAGCTCAACCATTCTTTTGTTGTAGCTTCAGGGGTTCCTGGTGACAAAATGGTTTCATCACAGCAAGAAGGTGACCATACAGATTGCAGAGAAGTCCCTGAAACAAGAGCAGCATGGCTTCCTGGTACTGAGGGATTGAGGAATATAAAATGTGCCAGAAGAAGAAGCAGATTTACATTCAAAGGTACTTCAAGATGCTTTTGGCTGAAAATGGATGTACTTTCATGCAACATCCTGCTGGGCTAAACTGTTAGCTGAACAAAAAGTTTGTCTGACTTGAACTTACTTGGTAAAACTGTGGCTTTCCATTAAAATTCGAATGAGGTTGAAAGTTGCGTTTATTTAAATAGGTGGCACAAAGTTATTTCAGAAACAGTTTGCCATGAAATTGTTGTACTATTTTAGAGCAAGCAGAGGGCACCTCTTCCTGCAAATGCAAACACGGAAAGCAAATGTTGCTGCTTCACTAAGTGTGGGTGCACACAGAGACATTTACAAAAGAATGCACCAGTTTGGCATGTTTCATTACAATTTACATTTTTGCTTCTACTTCAGGGGATTACCATTATTTCATTGGAAGTGGCCCATTGGAAAGTTTGACCTTTACTTGCTGAAATTTCTGGTTTATTTGTGCAAACTTCTTTTATTTTCTTCCCACATTGGTATTTTAGAACAATGAAAAGTAATGAAAAGAAGACAAATTAATCTAAACTATCTAAACTGCTGTAATCTCTTCTACCAGTCTGTGGTAGCCAGCACCTTGTTCTCCTCCGTGGTCTGCTGGGGAAGCAGCATTGCAGTCAGTGACACCAACAGACTGAACAAGCTGATCAGGAAGGCGGGTTCTGTCATTGGCTGCAAACAGGAAACCTTTGAAGCAGTGATGGAGAGGAGGTCACTGAACAAGCTCTTATCCATCATGGACAACCCAGAGCATCCTCTCCACCCTCTTCTGGACAAACAGCGGAGCTCCTTCTCTAGAAGGCTCAGACAGCTCCGCTCCAAAACTGCCCGGTACCAGAAATCCTTCCTGCCAAATACTATAACCCTGTTCAATAATTCACAATGCAGAAGATAACCTTGCACATTTTTTTTTCTCCTTTCGTTATTTTGCACATTTCTTTTGCACATCTCTTTACCTGCACTGTTTTGTAAATAGCTCTTTAAATTATACCAGATTTTTCCTTGTTCTTTTTTATTTTTATTTATATTATTCTTACTCTTTTTTTCCTGTCAGTTGTTATGGTAACGAACAAATTTCCCACGTGTGGGATCAATAAAGTATTTCTGATTCTGATTCTGATTCTGATAAACTATGTTTGCACTTCAGTTCACATAAAACGTTACTTTTGTTTTTTGTGTTTTTACCATGTTCTTATGGTATTTTTCTCATAATGGAGTACTGGTACATATATAAAGAAAATTGCAAATGTCAAAGCAAATGAGCAAATGTCATTGATAAAAGCTTGTAGTTGTTACATAAAATCTACAATTGCCAGGCCACAAGTTCCTTGCTCTGCTCCATTCTGATGTACCAACTCACAGAAAAATAGATTTATGGCAATAAATCTAATATTGCTCTCCAGTTTTGTTGCAAGATTAGGCTGTGGGTGTGAGAGGCTGTAAGCTAGTGGGAGACTGTGTAAATAGATAGGTAAGGGAAGTGGGGGTAGGCTTACTCAGAGGTGAATTTCTAACGTATTACTGCCACTCAGCAGACACTATGTCCTGGAAAAATTATTTTACATTTCGGCAAAAAACAGCAAAATCATAATTAAAAGACCACTGCTTTTGAACGCTTTTAAAATAGATCAATATATGATTGGAGTGAGACTTTTAACAAATAATAAAATAATAGATCCTTTCCACATAAAGAGGGTTTGCTTTTTTTTTTTTTAATGAGCCTCACACTCTACGGCAGAATAAGTGAGTTTAGTCCATCCATCCATCCATCCATCCATCCATCCATCCATCCATCCATCCATCCATCTTCCTCCGCTTCCTGGGGCCTCCACCCAGTGGGAAATGCCCGGAATACCTCCCAGCGGTTCGACTCCGAGCTCTTTGCGGGTGGCCAAGCCTCTCATCCTAACTCTAAGGGAGCACCCTGCCGAACCAACGGAGGAAGCTCATTTCAGCCGCTTGTATTCAGGACCTCGTTCTTTCGGTCATGACCCATAGCTCATGACCGTAGGTGAGTATTGGAATGAAGATCGACCGGTAAATTGAGAGCTTTGCTTTTTGGCACAGCTCTCTCTTCACCACAACGAGCCAATATAGCGACCGCAAAACTACGGACGGCGCTCCGATCCGCCTGTCAAACTAACGCTCCGGTCTTCCCTCACTCGTGAACAAGACCCCAAGATATTTAAACTCCTCTAACGGGGCAAGGACACTCCACCCACCGAGAGATGGCAAGCTACCAAAGTTTAGTTCATAAAGGTGTAATATTACTACCAGGAGTGTTTGGTTACTGCAGATCTACAGCTTTCTCAGTGCATTTGCGAAGGTGGAATTTTTGGTCAAGTGGAAATCCCACTGATAGCAACTACCATTGCACTGTTAATCATTTAATTAAATGAGAAATATAGACAATTTTAATAATGCACAAGGAATGTAATTGTAGTATCCCTGCCTGCAGGAGAAGTTATTTCCTCTGAGAATCTGACTTGACCTCCCCTCCCTGCTCATTAGAAAGCCGTCTGCCACAGTTAAATAGGCTGAGAGAAGAGTCGATGTGGCTGGTCATCGATGCTCCTGCCAACTCCACCTTCTAAGACTGCATTACTTTCTCAGCACAGAAGTCCTCATTGATGCCACTGCCAGGATTACATATCTGCTTCCCATAGCAAGGATTCTGGAAGTTAATTGGCCACGCTTCTCCCAGTGTATATATATGTGTGCGTGTGTCTATGTGAGAGGCCACAACACAGCAACAAGACAGGAGGCTGGCTCCAAATACAAATCCAATACAGACTCTGCAGTGCAATTGAAGGGATCACAGCAGCAGCTCTCAGCAGGTGTGCAAGAGCATGTGTTGTGAGGATGTCAATCTGTTATAGTCACATTGTGAGGGGCTGCTTCCTTTGTGGGAAAACAAAGCAGGTTCCCACCATGTGAAATATTCAATTATAGGTTATTATTCAGTAATGTGGTAATACTAGAGGAGTGCTGGTACAGAAAATTAACACCTATCTGCTGTAGATATGCACTACTCTGATGATTATATACACACATTTTTATTATCCTTTATTTTTCCAGGAGGAACAATTGAGAAAAGTTTCTCATTTACGATGAAAATTGCATTTTTTGACAATAACTTGTCAAAAAGTTCAATGCCTTAAGTTTGTCGTCCAACTTGAAGGCACTGACAAGCACAAAGGCAACAACACAAGGAGGCAGATTTGGGATGTGCTCAAAGTTCCTGCTGTTTTTACTTCAGGAGATCTGGAATTGTAATTTAAAATCATCAAGAACTAATGCATGATTCTTTTTTATAAGAGAGAGGAAGAAAGCCCCAGTGTTTTTCAAGGAGGATGTTGTGGAAAAGACAAAAAAGACACCAGAGCGATGGAGAAAAAGGCCTTAAAAAGGAAATTAGAACAAGGAGGCACAAGAGTGAAAAGCTGATTGCATTAAAAAAAAGGGTCTCTGAACTCCTGATCCTCTCCCTCCACCTTGCAAAAGGATACGTACATTTCAGGAAGACAGTTGTTTCCATCTGAGGTGTGATATGGACTGTTCTTTATGCAGCGGAACCTGTTTATAGTGCTTCAGGTTTTGCAAGCATGATAAAAAGTGTCATTGCCTAAATTATAGAGCGCTAACATCCTCATCCGCTTTTCAGTCTTCTGTCACGACTTTTCTTTCACCTAACTGACGTCTCCCTCTCTGCTTTAACCTTTCGTTCTCAACTGCCCTCATTTCTGCTGATGGCACTCACAGTGGAAAAAAAAAGAGTGGCGATGAGTTAATTTGCCTCTATGAGAAGTTGTATTCATTCCTCTGATGACTAATGCCCTGCTTGGTCATTAATGGATGATGGCAGCGACAGAGCTGTCACTTTCCAAGCCTGAGGCCACATGTGTGCCTTTGCCTTCAAACCTGTGTAAACTGTGTTTGGGTTGGTTTTTTTTGCCGTAGTTTATGAACCTTTACTAAAACTAAGTGTATTTTTTTTTTCAAATATGGGCACACAACTTGTTTCCACTTCCATACTATTTAAAAGAATAGAAGAGGGCACAATTTTGCACTACTGCTACAGACAGATGACATAACAGTGAAACCCATTGCAAGAGAGACAATGAAAGCAAATGCCTTAACTAATCTGAGTCGTGTGACTTCAAATAGAAAACAAAACAGTTTATAACACAAGGAATATGCATAGGTAAATAAAAAAAATCAAATAAAATAAGAAAAAGACAAGGGAATTGAAAAAAGAATTTGGAGGATGACAGAAATAAAAGGTTTTATGAAAACAGGCAGGGAGATGGACAAGGCATAGTATAGAAGGGTGTTTTATGCCATTTCTTGTGTTATATTTCATTCATTACATATCTTCAAAAACAGATCCAACAACTTCTGTAAGGATCTTTATCATAAACATCTCTTTTCTCAATCCTGTGGGCACATTTCCCTAACAGGAGACGCTGAAACTCCAGCTTTGGTATCTGATTCCGGGCTTTTGTTTTGATCAAATGAAAGCTGATATCATTCTATTGCATTCACCGAACTGTTAGTGAGCACTCAAAAAGACAGTGATTGGAAAACACAAACCAACCTGGGTATATTGTTTCCCATAATTATATCTATTTATAAATAATAATGCTTGTTGTTTCTGCCCTGATTGTAGCTATTAGAGAGGTGTAACTGTGCATGTAAATGGTGAGATCAGTTTTTAAGTATCTTTGCCACAGAGCCCGGATAAATCTGCGAGGATAGATGCCTCTTTAATTAACTTTTGTTCAGTTCAGTTTAGTTTTTTCAATTTTGTGCTTGGGCTGCTCAGTTTATAGGTTTGCTTTTGCTTGCATGTACACTACAGGTCTGTGTGTCAACCACAGGTGTTTGTGTTAAGTTTATTTAAGTCACTGGTTCTTAGTCATCAGCTTGGTCATGTTCTCTGTTTAGTAGCATTTTGGGTTCCACTTTCAAGTTCTGGTTTTGCCACATTACATATCTTGGCTTTTCATAGCATGTTGAAGTTTATTTAATAAATGTTTAGGTTTCCTGCAAACAGAATTTGGCATTTGGGTCATCCACAACTATCATCCATGATAAAAGGTCTCGATTACTAGGAACTCAGCAGGAAATCCTTATCTGCAGTAGCACCATTTCTTCTAAGTGCTTTTTGTTGCAGCTCGGATGCTAAAATTATTTTGTTAATTCTTCCTTTGTCCTGGTTTTACAAAAAGACTGCAATTGCTTTATGTTCTACACTTTGAGTCTGGTTAAGATTTTTCTAAAGCAGATTTTCAGATGTTTTTTCAGTTTTTTAAATATTTTTCTCTTGTGCATATTTTTATGTTTTCAGCCTTAATCCCAGTACATTTTCCTTTGCAACAATGCTTGCCTGAACAATGGAAACAATGAAAACAGTTTTCCTCATGGTAATTTATATTTGTTTTGTTTTTTTCAAAAATAGTTCAATTTTTGTGATGGACATGAATTCCTGAATGCATATGTTGAAGTTAACATAAATTATCAACAATTCTACTTTGTTACAATAAGTTTTGCTTTACATAACTGCAAAATACTAAACTTAAAAAAGGTAAAGCCACCCCACTTTCATGTACAATTTTCTTTCTCTGCAGCAAATGTGATGAATTGCCGCAGTTTTACTGGAGTTCTAAAAACACTTATTTTAGAGAGTGTCTTACTCTCCCAAACCTCAACTTGACCTCTACTGTTTTGTTATCTGCCATTACTAATTAGACTACAAACTCAGCAAGCAGCTAAAGAGAAACACAGCTCCTAATTTAGACCTCCCTAAGATCACTTCATTTAATGAGCTTCCGGGCTGTCTTGTTGTTGATTGTTGGGACAATGTGCTAAAATACCATCATGTTTTTCTGGTGTTTAAAAATAGCATTTTTGACATTTAATAAAATAAAATAAAAAGCCTCAGCAAAAGTGTTTTGACAGAGCATCTACAAGATCAGCATCACAAGTGACTGAGCGCTGATGTCATATTCCATTAGCAATTTTGTCTCATAGCAAGAGGGCCCTGGTTCACATCCTGGCTGGGGCCTTTCCTGTGTGGCATTTGCATGTTCTTGTCATGTATGGGTGGGTTTTCTCAGGGTACTTCCTCCGACAGTCCGAAAAGAGGCTTCACAGGTTAATTGTGTAATTGTGTAATTGATTGTCCCTAGGTGTGACTGTGAGAGTGTAGTGTGCAATTGTATAGCCCTGCAACAGGATGGCAACTGCTGCAGATTACCTGGATCAGGCGTGTTATGCCATTTAAAAGCTACAAGGGCAGGTGAGTTAGAAGCAAGCAGCACATCGCCCCTCAAGCTGTGACAGCTGGAGTTAGTAATGTAAAGTAAGACAGTTGGGAAAAACCTGATACATCAATTAACAACCAGTTTTTGGCATTTTAGCAGCTTTTTTGACCACAGCAGTCTTTTAAAATTACTTGCCCTATGGACTAACCTTCTGTACTTCTTAGGGAGATTCTTGCACTTTAATATTAAAATATTCAATTTAATAGTTAACATTTTTCAAATATACATCAGAAACACTGGGTCTTTACTATTTAGGCATCAGTGTGCATGAAATGAGCTGGAAGGGAGTGAAGTCAACAAGGGCACCATAGATGTCAATTGTTTATCCAAAATACCCGAAAACAAAAAATAACATTCACATGTGTGTTTTTAGACGCTGAATCTTGATGAAATCATGTTACCCCTTGAAGATATCATACAGATTGACATCATAAAGTGATAATTGGAGATTTTTTCTTTACCAAATGTGTTTAAGGACAACAGATTTTGTGGGAGGTATGATTTATTTTGTCTTTTTTCTAATCCTCTGCCCTTCAGCCGACATGAACAGGGAAAGCAAACAAATCAGTAAATGGAAGAGGCTGAGCACAAGTTCACATAATCCACCATAATCATGACAGGGCTTCCACACCAGCAGTATGAGCCGTATGAATATTTGCCTTCAGCGCCCAGGAGCAGCTATAAAAGCTTGTTTAATCTTTGGTCAGGTCATGTCCTGATAAAACAAGCCAAACCAGGTTTGGAATTTATTCCCAAATAAATTCAGCTAACAAATTGGCTCATGTTCCTCTTTGGCCGTGCGGGGGAGAATACAGAGTTGCTGATTCATTGCACTTATAGCTCTAGGGCTTCAAACAAAATTCTGAAATGGAAAAAAAAATGGTTGTGTGAACTTACGTTTAAAATACTTTTTTAAATATTTTTTTTTCTTGTTACTGATCATATAACTATGCTCCCATTGTTACCATTTACAGATCAAGATATTGTCCTTTGAGGCAACTGCAGGAGCTAATTGCTCAGAAACAAAAAAGAATAATACATAATTTCAAATAAAAAAGCATTCAAAACTAAATTCTGAATTTGAGATGAGGATCAGAAAAAGTGGATACATTTCAACAAAAGGCAAGATTTGATAAAGTATCGCATCATCGCACAAAATAGACCATCTGGCTATCATTGTATTGTGAAAATATACACAACCTATGGTGAACTGCATTTTATGAAGCTTTAGACCTTGTCATAAAATACATAAAGAACATGCCCAGTCACCTCCTATCTTGATTATTTTTTTCAGCTGTCAAATTGTTTTTAGGTGTGTTGGTCCTGAATTCAAGTTACTTGAGCCCAAAATGGTGGCATCCTAAACAATTAATCAAATCTAATGAAAGGGCACTTTTAAAAGCAAAACTTGTAATGTAAACAGACTTCACATTTAAAGGCGTATTGCAAATTCAAATTGTGCGATGCATCATTACAAAGCATACTTTCGCTGGTGTTCACTTGCTTTCACAGATATCCTACCAAACATCATTTAGGCTTTTTATATTTGTTTCTGACAGGTTTTAAATAAAGGTGAAAAGCTTGATTTGAATGTGTTCACACTAAAGTCAGAGTTACCGTTGGTGCGATATCTCTCTACACTCATGGAGGGATTATGACACCTCGACTTGTGTGTGGCTAAATGAGTACATTTTCACTTATGTGGATAAATCTGCCTGTTTTTCCGGTGAGCAACACAAAACTAAAGCTGATTGAGTTTTTGGCATTCGCGGCGACATAAAGTGCAGGAAAATCTAATTTTTCTACGCCTTCGGAGACTCTGCGCAGAGCAGAGGAGCTGAGCTAAATCTCAGGTGTCACACTTAAGCCTGGAGGCGGCTGATGTGGTTACCAAGGCTGCACCTGCAAAGAAACATACAGTACAAGCCAGCAGCTTGTGTGTTTTTGTGTAAGCTTAAAAAAATGGTCACAAATCCCTGTAGTCACAATGACTGTATGTGGAAAACAGCGAACAGGCCTAACAGCATGTTCTGGCCAAGTCATTAGGCATTATGTTCCGTGCAGTCACACCTGTGCTGCACTTAACAGTTTCCTTGCTTTAATGCAGACTTTCTGGGATTAGATAACAGCAAAAATGTCAAATACAACTCAGTCAGGATGAAATTCAAGCAAAAAATAACACATGAAAGAAATAAAGTATCAAGACTTAGTTTTAGTTTTAGTGCTGCAGGGTGTTTAGAGCACACACACACGTCCAGACTCAGCAAATAACCTTGAGCAATTTAAATCAGAAGAACAATTTATCTTATTTTAGGTACACACGTAAGCAAAGATTTACCACACTCCTACTGTGAATGAAAAAGTGCCCCATATTTAGAAAGGAAATGAAGCACATCGTGCCACCATTCCTCACACTGCAAAGTGAGCAAAAAACAAGAAAATTAGACTTTTCCCAAATGAAAAATGACAACATTCATCATTTAGGATAAATTCTCCACCAAAAAGCAGACTTATACAGTTATGGAAAGAAGCCATTTTTTTGATTTAGCACTTTGGAGAGAAAAATGATTGTCCTGTTATTTATCCAGGATAAAAAACAATTTTTTCTTCCTATAGTAATTTGGGGAAAAAATAAAACCACCCATTAGCGGTTTCCATCAACCATAAACCAACTTATTAGGAGCATTAAATAAAGACGTGTCTAGATCGAATAGTGTTACCATTAATATGAGCTATTAGCCTCCGAACTCTAACGGATAAACAATCACTTACTGTTATACTGCCAGAGAAAACATACTGAAATCACCTCGGCCTTCCTCTTTGTGAGTTTGATTGTGCTGGAAATTTGGACCCTATCAGATGGTCAGCCACATACCTTTGAAAGAAAAAGTAACAAATCCAATAAAACAAAAAAGTAGAAAAAGCAAAGGCTAACAGAGGGATGGGAAAGTACTTTAAGTATTTTTTACACACATTTTTGCCTTCAGGTCTGTGATCTCAGCAGGAAGATTTGCAGTTATGAAAATTTAACAAGGTAAGGGGTCATAAAGGCCTATTTTTACATGTCGGTGTGCACAAGTGTAAGTGTGAGCAATTTATAACCAAAGGAAAGCAAATCCAGCAAGCCTACAGGCGTAATTCAGATGGTCAAGCTGACTGCTAATATATGCAAAATGTTACACATGTTGGATCTAAAGGTTTCAAGGCACAGCTAAATACTGCAGCTCAAAATGTTTGAAGTTAGAAGAATGCAACAAAATAACAAGTTCTTGTTGGTTTTACATTAAAAACCATCATTTAATTAAGCCTGCAGACAGATGGATTGCTTTATTTCCAAAAGGAAACTCAGTCATCATAATGGTCCAGCAGATTTCAAAACAATAAAATACTCTTGAATAAAAAAAAAAAAATATAGACAAAAATAGATTGTACAAAAAGACAAAAATATTGTATACATAATGGCCAAAATACAAAACCTATCTGCCAATATTTATATTTCGAGATATTACATTAACTGGTAAGAACTAGGAGTTCACAATAAGTGAATCTGCAAAAATCGAGCTGTCAGTACAAGAGCTAGATTAATTGTAGATCCTGAATACCATAGTTAGGAACTGTTTTCTGTCTTTTCAGAGAGCAAAGGGCTTGCATACCACAAAAGAAAACATTTGTAGTAATACTTAAAACATTAAGATGAATTTTTACTGTACAACCAGAGCAACATAATGGAACAAGGACAAATCTTAATTTAAAAAGAAAATATGCAGTTCTATGACACTTTTGAGTTATATTGTGCATTTAATGAAACATACTGAATTACACCGTTGTGAAGAGTAAAGCTAAGCTCATGAAATTGGACTCTATCTGTATAATTCCTACTTTAGAACAGTTCAAATGAAAGTCTCCAACAAAATAAATCTCATAATAGCAGCAGTTAAAAAGGCATTATCCACAGTCAGGCCATGTGTGCTAATTTGAGGTTTTGGCAAAGAGCAGTTTTTTCTGTCAGCTGCAGATAAAGGAAGCTCTTAGTGTTGATCTGCAATATCCCAGCACACCTTTTTTCATGAAACCTATTTAAAAGTCAATGAAAACGTGTCAAAGGCCAGTGGTCTTCAAGGTTAAGAGGGCACACATACATGGACATGTGCGCACAAATGGCAGACAAAGAAAAATGGGGAGGGTTTAGTAGGACAGGCCTCGTCCCAAGTGGGCTCATGGGTGTGTGGCTCATTAAAATGTGATTGAAGTTGCAGCTCAGAGGCTGACTCAGCTGAGTTTAATTAAAGCTGTCAGCCCTGTCTTGTGTCACTCTCCAACATGCATATGCATGCATTCATTTTCACACTCTAATCTGTCTCACCCTGCATTTTGTCTTCACTGTTATCAACTCAAGTGTGACATTCTCACAATCAATCTCCCTTTATCCACCCCCCACACGCACGGCTGGCTATTTGGCCTAATTATTCTTCCCATGCCGTTGCCCCCGCCCAAAACCACTGGGTCGGCTGCTATCAAAACAGACAAAAAGCCTGTATCACAACTGCAGCACAGGAGAAAAGCAAGGATGAAGAACGACAGGATAATGAAACTCAGATCCAGAAGTCCATTAGTCTCTTTGTAATTAAGTGGGTAGGGCTTCATGTCATCAGAGGGAGCAGTTCCTTTTTAATAAACTACTTACATCTTTTACAGGCAAAAATAGTCAGATTTAAATGAACCAGATTTAGGGTGAAATATTTAGCCCAAATATGAATGAGAGATTAAAAAAAAAAGATCAAACAAGAGCTTGGGTCTTAAAAAGGTTAAGTGGTAAAACTTCTTGCTCCAAAACAAATCGTCAAAATTCAAATGCACCAAAGTATATATTTCAATTGGAATATTATATGAGTGATTATCAGTCAACAACAGCGCAGGACAGTTTCCTTCTTCTTTCATCAATGTGGTTTAATGAGTTTGCAAAAGAATTTACATGGCAAGACAAAATTTGCAGCCAAAAGGATGCCCATGTCTGGGCCCCTTGTGCTGTTCCTCAGGCCGGATAAAAAATACAAGGTTGTGTCAGGAAGGGCATTCGGTGAATAAAATATTAACTTTCCCTTTGTCTTCATTTTATATTAAATCACTTTGGTACCCTGAAAGAGTTGTAAAGTGCTATATAATAAAGCTTCATTCATTCAATCAGTCAATCAACATCACTGCAAAAGCACTTTTGCAGATTAGTGAAAGCTGGCAGGATATGCCAAAAGGTGAACAATAACAACAAAATCCTTATTGCATTTTCAACAAAGGTTTACCAGATCAGCTCATTCTCTTCCTATTAATAAAGGTTATTGAAATAAATCACTTTGTTTAATCTACAGTCCTTGAAGAAAGCTCCAGATACAATCCTATGAATTCCAAATTGGAGTACAGACATTCTAAGAAATCTCAGTTCCCCAAAAGTGCCCAAAAGTGTAATGCAATCTAATTGTTCTAATTCCCATAATTACTCAAACAAACCACATCAAAAAACAAATTCCAAAACAGCAGAATTTTTTCTTAGAGCTATGGTCAAATAAAGAAACGAGTCGAAACTTTACAACAGTGATTGATAAACATCCAGCTGAAGATTTAGGTCACCTTTGATGTTACACAACAATTTTAAGCCATAACAATCTCTATTCAGTTATATATGTATATACATATATACAAAAAAATACTATTTCTGGATTATTAATCCTTTTTTGGCCCATGGATTAGTTTCTCTTTCAATTATGTGTCTTCAAAATCAAATCATATTAAATATACGCAGCGTGTAAAGGATAAAAACACCATCTGGCCTAAATCTGTTTAGTCATGTCTCTCATGGTTTGAAAGTCAGCCTGAAAGAGGACGTCCTGCCAGCTGTTTCTTTGACAACACCGCAGCATCCCACTGCAGAGTGGCTGCGTACTGCCAGAGACCACTGAAGCAAAGTTGGCACCGAAAAGTCAGAGTAACATTAACTTCAGCACCAGCACTGCTGGCAGGCAGATCAGTGCAAATAGTCAAGCTCAGTATAGAACACTGAATCCACAGAGGCTCAAATCCACTTAAACCTTGTCCACTTCTGGATTTTTGACACAGCAGAGGGAAACTCAGTACAACTTTGACAGGAGCATCACACCACCACAGTCAGGAGCTGACCGTGGTGCTGAAATCTCATACCTGGATTACAGCTGAATAACACATGCAGCAGAAATCCACAGCGAGACTCAAGTTTGTGCTGTTTAATCAAACAATGAATGGTTTTCTAGAGGCAGTAATATTATAAAAAAAATATATTTTTTAGTTTACCAAGGGCTCGTTTTTTAAGGGAAAACTAAGAGGAAGTGAAAACTTACAAAAAACATTGGACAGATCATTACATTCTCAATTTTTTTATATCTGTTTGCAAGTTCATACAGTAGTTAGATAACTATTTAACCCCCCGAGGATACAACCGTTTTCTCTAATTTTCATTAAACCGCTGCAGATTGTGTCACAACTACAAAAACAACAATAGTGTGAAGTAATAATCATGATTAGAGCTGATGACTTCCCCTTTTTTGAACCAAATCTGCCAGTGTTGGATGTTTTTCCTATTTATTTCCACTCAGGACAGATAAGCTATTTTTCTCTTTAAAAAAATCAATTACTTAATTTAAAAAAAATGATAAAATGACCTTCCTCCCCTTTATTTTTTGCTTGCTTGGGAAGTCATCACACAAAACACATTTACTCCTCTCTCTACTCACCAACAAGAAAGAACTGAGTTCATGAATGAACAGTGTGAAAAAAGCAATTTCTAAGCTTCTTTGTAATTTTGTCACTACCTGTAAACCTTAAAAATAAAATCATATAAATGTTTTATGTTTATTATCAAATGAACTTTTTAAAATAACCTAATCTACTTTACAAAATTAATTCTTGAAATTAATAAAGGATTAAAGATAGTAAATAATGCATGCTTAATTATTTCAATAAACTATATTTTTGTTTTGTTTGAAAATGAGCCAGACCATTATCTTTATTGTATGTGTTGATGCATAAGATGAGTTTTCAGACAAATTTGTTATATTATTAATCTATTTTAAAAAAGCTGGGCCACAGGGAATAAACCTGGCACTGTTTCCCTCCCTTCATCTGCTCTTCTTCTCTCTCTGCCTTCCTTTCCCTCCAGCATCAAGAGGTGTAGTAGCAGAAACCTTCTGAATTATTGAAGCAGACAAGACATCTGTCAAACCCACCCACACACACACATGCACACATACACACACAAACAGCAAGTCCCTTCCCTTGTGGGAGAAAAAAAAAGATAATGACCGATTCAAGCTGACATGGTTTTACAGGCGATAAACATCAGCGTGAGAGGGCACAAAACGAGGTGGAGAAGAGATGCTGACTCTGATCAAAAGAGGGCTGAGGAGGTGTAAAAGAGACAGTTCACAATTTATTCCATGTGGTGACATTCAGGTTAGAAGCGGTGCTTTAAAATGTAATCTGTGCAGAACTGTCCACTCCGCACAAATAAAAAAGGAATTTGTTGTACAATTGATTAAAATGTAGTTAAAAGAAAAAAAATACTTGGTCAAGCATTAAAACCGGGAAAATAATTTGAATGCTGTTAGAGTAATTATCTGCATCAGCTGTTTCAATGGGTGAGACTGAGCAACAACCCCATTATAACAAAGAATAAGCAGAGACAGATGTGATGATGAATATTGGTATGAAACAAGTTTATAAATCACACCATGACCCTCATTACAAGAAAAACATGTTAGGTTGTAAGGATGCAAGAAGTGATTAAGAATGATAAACTCACTTCCTG
This sequence comes from Oryzias sinensis, assembly GCA_037389245.1. NCBI lineage: Eukaryota > Metazoa > Chordata > Actinopteri > Beloniformes > Adrianichthyidae > Oryzias > Oryzias sinensis. The sequence goes on along the minus strand of CM074496.1, from coordinate 16,716,860 downwards.
TTGACACAAACACTTTAAAAGCTGTCACATAGCGGGCAAAGAAAAAAAAAGAAAATCTCAGTCAGTCTGACTTTCCAACTCTTTCCTTCAAAACACCAACAAGCAAGTAAAACAAAAAGCCTCCTCCAGCAGCTGCTTGACACTGAAATATTTCATGCTCACTGATCTGGGATAGTTATGTATTCAGGACGTCTCCGTTTATTATGGAACTAATGACTGATGGTTGATAGGATCAGCTGTTACTATGAGCTTCATAAATTTTTATTTAAATATAGATGCAGCCTTGAGAGGATCCCCCAACAGGTAGAACTTGCAAAGTTTAGACAAAAAATTCCTTTCAGAATTTATTCCAAAGCGCTTTTCTTTTACTCTGGAGCATTTGCATTTTCTTCAGTCCTTCTATCAGTTCATCTCCTGAGTCTTTGTTTTGCTTTCCTAGCTCTCCTACACCAAAGAAAATCTGCTTAGTGGTGGTAAACAAGTGCAAGGTCTTTTTTGTTGTTGCCTTCAACTGGAGGTTATGTTAAAAAAAAAAAAAAAATAAAAAAAACCTGGTCATGGGGAACATATTAAAAATATTTCTGAGGCACGGGGGATAGTGAATTGTGTCGCTACATTTTACAAGCATCATCAACATGGAAAACCATCATCGGTCAAGCCAACATCTTTACCATCATTGGATGCTTCATGTTATGTAAAACCATGGAGATAGCGCTCTCAAATAGAGAGAAAGAGTTATGTAGTGACACACTGTGAATTTTTTAATTTAAACTATGAATAACAACATAGTCAATCATTTATTATCAGATTCCATTTATCAACAACTAATTCTTCTTTTTTCTAAAAACTCTAATAGAATTGTGACTACCGTTAATCATTTTTCCATAGTTGCTCAATCTAAAGCACTTTTAGTCTCTCCTCTGCATTGTATACACTGACAAACTTGTCAAGTGTCTTTTTTTCCACCACTGAATCTCCCAGACATTATATTTTAATAGGTCACTTAATTAATTACCCAGACATCGAAGGCTTTCCGTTCTGCTTTTGGAGGAAAAAGTAAGAATAACGTCTGGGTTTATTCACAGTCTAATGTCCAAACACAATTAAGTAATCAAGATCTTTTTTCCTTCCTTTTTTATCTGCTTTCTTAACTTTCATCTGCTTTCCAGACCTCATCCAGCTGCATGGATCATGGACAGAAAATCTATTATAGAGGTTAGGAGCATTTTGGATGTGGGCCAAGGTGGCAGGATGCCACATGGTCCAGAATTAAATTCCCGGTTTCCAGACTGACATTTTGGACTGTTGTCCAATTGAAAAACTTTAGCAAACATAATAATGACAAACTGCAGTGTGTTTTGGGAAGAGTTTTTGTTTCTTTGCGTCCTAAATCCCTGATGGCACATAATGTGAGTGTGTTTGTGTGCTGTGGGTGCACTTAAACTTCCCCCCTAACTGTGTTCACCTTTAATTTAGAAGTAGCTCAAAACTATTAGGGAGACATTCACTCACAGCCAAGATTTCCTGGCATGTGGCTACTGACTTAAAGCTTAGCTTAAGCTTAGTTTTAATCAATTAAGTCATGTTAACCCTCTGTGTCCAAAAATACTGCTGGCATAGCGAGAACCTCTGAGTCTCACTCAAACTACTTTGTTTGTAGCAGCATTTAACACTTTGGCCTTAATCTGCCTGCTTTTAACAATTACGCTCAAGGACTTTTTCAGTTTTTCTCTCAAAATCCCGTGTTGAACAGCTGACAGTGTCAAGGACTAGTGTTTAAATCAATCACAACATAAAGACCTTCTGCACTTTCACTCTTCAAACTACAATCATAAATAATGTTTCTTGAAGGAACAATCTCCATAAGACCTCTTGAGTCCAAAAGGCAACATACTAGAATGTGGTCCTCAAACGAGAAGCCAAAAGACTCTTAATTACTCTTTAGCATGAAAAGCAGACCATACTTAACTCACTGTGACTTTTTACCATACGTTTTACACTGAAAAACCAAGAGGAATATTACTGTAGAGAATCAAAGAGCAGAAAACAGGCAAGAGCCCAAGATCTTAGACTCCAAATCACAAAACGCAGTCCCTATCCAAACGGGCCCTTACCAGCTGGCACAGCAACAAACAGGCAAATAATGCAGCTATAGCTCATCTTCACTTGTAGATTCTGTCTTTAATGTGTTTGCCTTACAGGAGGACACATCAAACACTTATAAATGGAGCGATCCAAAGGCTGCCAAACCAGCTATTCATCTATTTCATTTGAACAGGGAGTTACAGCACCAAGCTGCCACTGAGCAAACGATTGGCTAGTTCCTAATAGTTCTGACCAATCACTTTCCTTGAATCTTTTTAAAAAAAAAATAAAAAAATAGCTGTTAACGGTTGATTTATAGTAGGGATGTACAACTCAATTGCACCTAGGGCCACATCAGCATAGTTGCTGTCCTCAAAGGGCCAGATATAACTTATACATGTAACTAAATGTAATGAAAAATAAATGTAATTACTCCTTAATGTAAAATAACTTATTTATTTATTTTAACTTTTTAAAGTGACAATTACAGTTGTATAGAAAACATGTTTGCTTGTTACTGTAGCATAAATCCTTTTAAATTTGTTATGTGGACAGTGTTTAAGTCCTAATGTATAGTTGCCCGATCCGGCCTTGAGTTTGACACATGTATAGTGTAAACATTGTCCAATTTTTTAATGATTTTTCCCTTTTAAAGCTTAATAAAATGATTTATTTTGAGTATCTATAATGTAACCTACAAGCATTTGCCTGCAACCTAGGAGCCTAATTGGAACAAAGGAAAGTGTCATGGGTTTCAAGTTTCTTTTTATGTTAGTTCCCAAAGGAACAACACTGTGCTTCCCACAGTCATGCATGTCTTTATATCTTCGTTCACTTAGGCACGGGTCAGTGGTCTTCTTTTTTGTGAGAGATGGCATCACCTAAATTAGAAAAAATTGCACAGCAGTAGTGACAGGTTCATCACCGGTAGTGCCAAGCAAATCAGTGAACGAAAACGCAGAAAGACTACTGTGCCATTATGTTATTAGACTATTACTGTGACATGTAAGCGCCATAATCAAAACAATCATGCATGAACACATGCTTAATGCTTTTTTATTTAAAAGAAATGAGGAGATATAACTCTGCTCATTAATTTTACTTACACTCACTCACTCACACACACACACACGTGGATATCTTGCTTTTAAAACAGGTTCCCATAAGTAAGCTGCCTTGTGGAGTTTTGCTGTGTGTAAATTAACATCACAGAGGTTGGGACTTTGGATTCAATCTTTTTAATGCTGAAGAAATTAAAATAATCAAATTTGAGCTTATTGATTTCTAAGATATATTCTGTTCCCATCCAAAAGGTCAGCTACAATGTCAGTGGAATTCAGAATATTGAAAAGACCATTTAAATGGTTGTATTACTAAATACAAATGTATATAACCATTCATAGAAATCCTTTTTAACTATGTTAAATATTGTCTCTCTCTCTCTCTTTTTTATTTTCCTTTCAAATTAGGTTGTTTAATATTGATTTTTCATTAGTTAACTACACAGATTTTGTTTGTTTCCCCTGTTTATGCATGGGTTTCTCCACTCACTCTGACTTTAAAATGTCAGAAAAGTACCAAAGCCATCTCCTGGTTTATTACAGCCACAGTTCTGTGTCTGTACCGAGTTGATTGCTAAACTTTATACTAACCTCACTAACTTCCCTTAAAGTTATTTGATAGTTATTATTCTGGTGTGGTAAAAACATTTTTTAGGTAGGTTTGCATTTCACTATCATTTAAAACATTGATTTTATTTATTTATTTATTTATTTATTTATTCATTTATTTATTTATTTATTTATTTATTACATTACCTGGCTTTCACTGGGGTGAGAAAATAAATTGTTGTAGTCATTTTTTTGCTACTTTAACAAAGTACAGAGCCACTTCTTGGGCTCTTCTGAAACTTCAGATGGAAGCGCTGTTTGAAGTGGCAGCAATCAACTCTGGCAGTAGTGACAGAGCCATTACATAAATGTAGTGGTTTTTCTGGCACTTCTCCAGACAGATACACTCTGAGGTTAGGACTTCACAAACTACTTTAAAATAAAAAAGTTTAGCTCAGCAAAGAAAAGTACTGATATTTCATGTCCTACAAGTTTGTAACTGTTTTTAGTGTGATGGTGGCTGAAAAACGTGCAGCTAGCTGCTTGCTCTTTTTAAGTTTTATTTTTGATGAGATATTTCAGAAAATTACAGTTAAGGATCATTAGGATTCATTAACTCTGGTGACCAAAGATACCTCGATTTCTGATGCTTCTTGAAGAATTCAACATGGAGTCAGACTTCACCACAGATCTACGCTTTTATCTCCAGATTCTCATTTAAATTATCAAAAGGTCAGGATGATTCCCTACACGGACTGTAATGATCTAACATATCTATGAAGATTAAAGAGGGAAACTAAGCTTCAAGGACAGGAAAAGCTTGTGACGGCTGGCAGATTCACGTCTGTGATTATCAACATCAGCTCAACATTTGCAGTTCAGGCACAACAGTGGTGATATTTTCCATCTAGAAAAAGAACATTGCTGCCACGACAAAAGCTCCTGATGAATTGCACGAGTCACTCTTCAGTTCTCCATCTATCCGTCTGTTCCCTCACTGTTGACTGGAATTGCATCAAACTGTCTCTTTGTCCTCTACTCTGGGACCGGCCCTTTCCATCCTTACGTAAAAACCTTTCCAAAACTGCTGGGACGGCTCCCGTGCTTTGTCTTTATCTCTGTTATACATTGAGCATACACATGTTTCCCCATAACATACTGTATAAAAAAAAAAAAAAAAAAAAACATACTGTATATCTGGTTATACGGGGCACTGAACCTAGTCCTCAGTGTAACCCAACTCTCCTACTGGTTTTGTTAGCATGTGTGTGTGTGGTGTTTGTGACTGTGCACATCTACCTGGCTTTTCCTGTGCTTAGTGATTACATCAATGCTTCAATCTAGGTCACCCCTCCCCTCAAATTTAGTGATTGATCTCTGGGAGTTTCAGGGTAGATGGGATTCTGGGTCATCAGCAGCGATACATAAGGGAATGTTCTCACAGTATAGGGAGATGCAGCAAAATGCTGTTCTCGACACTTACTTTAATAGTTTGTTTTGTTAAATTGCAGTAATAGAAGGGAAGGGAAGGGAATAAATAGGGCCTTGGAAGGAAGGGGCAAGATTTACTTAGAACCTCCTTGCTATCTGGAATTTATCTAATAATCTGAAAAGCTAAAAAAAAAGTTTTTAAGGAAAGGGAAATTGAAAGGTGACGACTGAAGGACAAATAGAAGAAAATAGAAATCTGAAGCCAAACTGATAGAATTTGGGTATTTGGTTAAAAGTATTGAATTAGAGGATGTGTGTGAGTGTCTGAACAACTCCCCCTTTTATCTTTTGATGTATAACCGAACAATCATTTTAACAGAGCACACATGCACAGTCGCCGGGCTCAAACCCAGATACACCGAAGTCTGCAGTTTCATTTGGAGGCAGAGAGGTGCTTCCAGGTGTGAATGTGAAGCAGGAGGAAGCTAAAAAAGAACATGCACATTCAGCAAAACCTGTTCTCCATAAACAGAATGGGGGAAAAAAAAAACATGTCAAACAAACCTTCGACCAACCAACTTTGGAAATGAAAATAAAAAGGTCTAACTTCTGTTGCACCATGTTAAAAAACAAAACAAAAACAGCCACTCAGAAATTCTCCTTCCACGGTATATATGAGGCAGAGGCAGAGGCAGGGACTGTAACTGGCAGCCTAAAGAGACTATCTGCTGTCATCTCAAAAAACAGAGCACCTCTGATGAAAGATGACAACGTTTAATTCTCACTGTAGGAAGAAGTTGAGACAGTTCGCTACGGCCTGAACACTTGGTTTAGTTGACAGCATTCTACACCTGTCACCAGGTTTATCAGCTAATGAATAGCCGGTCTGGCAATTTGCAGTAGACATCCAATGTCCCTCATAATTGCGTTGCAGCATTTCTCCAAGTTTGACAGCATGTGAGCAGGTGGGGACAGGATTTCCCACAGATTAGGGAGAAGATACAATCAAAGAAAGCCTCTTTGTGGAGAAACAAGCAGATTCAAAGAGTTGAAACAAACTTTTTGGAATTTCTGAGAAACAGTCAAGCTGCAGACTGGAGATGACAGCAGTTGGCGTCAGGAGGGGAGACAGTTGTCAAAGGCTGTCCAAATCTAGGCAGGAGGCAGAATTCACAACGATGGACATGGTGGAGAAATGCTGGTGTGGGACGAAATGTCCAAAATGTAACTCTGAATTTATCATTTAGAGCATACAAGGGTAGCGAACCAGCTGCAAAATTAGATCCAACAACAGAAAGTTCAAAACAACTAGTTGAGCCAGTACAGGTTGGTTTACTTCTAAGGCAAAGAGTTTCTTTAAACACTTTAGCTTCAGTGTTCCACATTCTTTCCACTACTGTAACTCTTCAACTGTTTACGCAATTATCGTAATTCCAGTGGATTCCGAAGCAGAGAAAAGCAGTCTCACACTGATATGCAACACTGCGCAGTAGTGAAGTGCCTATACAATTGGCCAAGGACAATCATCTTTGCACCACTATGCACAGCACTTTACATCCATCCATCCATCCATCCATCCATCCATCCATCCATCATCCATCCATCATCCATCCATCCATCATCCATCCATCCCATCCATCCATCCATCCATCCATCCATCCATCCATCCATCCATCCATCCATCCATCCATCCATCCGACTGTTTAAAAATAAGAAACCCAAATTGCCAAAGAAGGATTCAAATATTTTTGATACTTATACATTTATTGGGAACTTGTTACTATTTTTTAAATTAACTTTTCCTATTTACTGTATAGTTTATCAACATGAAGATGTAAAAATTGATCAGATGTAAAAATAATGACATGTTATGTGTCTCCTGCTCCAGCTTAGTGGTCTTGTGGTAGAGTCTCTGCCCTGAGACTAGAAGGTCGTGACTTTAAATTCTAAACCAAGTCATACCAAAGACTCTAAAAATGGGATCCAGTGCCTTGCACTGCTTGATAGGATTAGGGGGTTAAACCACGAAATGGTTTCGGAGCACAGATGTGTCTGTAGCTCACTTCTCCCCCAGGGGATGGGTCAAATGCAGAGACAAATTTCACACACCTAGGTACGTGACAGCTAATGGGACTTTAACTCCTTACATCAAAGAGTTTGCCATAAAAGCACCAGCTGTCATTGTTCTGCTTGAAATGAATCAGTTATAAGAAAATAAGAAAGACTCAAACATCAAGATAAAAGTATGTGCATCATGTTTCTGCCATCAGATGTATTCATCTCTACAGAAATATCAGAGCATATTTCAAATGACAGGTTACTGTTATAGTTGTTTGTCTTCCTGTGGGTGGTCCTCTACTAAGAGTTTTTTTCAAATTTGCCAAAAATATTTGTCTGATGACTTCACAGTGCTGCTCCCATCTAATATTTTTGCACCAACATGAGGTAAGTATGTCACGTTTAAGCTCAACTGACTGCTCTCTAAAGAGCACAGAACACTTTAGAAGCTGGAGGCTTATAAAAATTAAATCACAGAGAATACCAGGAACCTCTATAGACACTCAATGGGTGTTCTCGCCGACACACTGACTGGTAGATTTAAAGCTTGAGTTTCTGGTTCAGTTTGCATTTTGATTGTAATCTGAACAAAGAACAAACACTTGCTCAAGAAACCCAAAATAAAAAGATAGCTTGAGAATCTGCTTTTTAAGAAATTTTCACGAAACCACATTGCTTTCTACTTGGAAGGGATTTCTATGTGAAAATAACAGGCCGCAAAGTTTACCACTAATGTACTGAGAGTGTGTCGACACCGCTGCCTCCACCTCCATGTAAATCAGTGAAGTCCCTCTTTGATGTTTGCTCCCCGTAGCTCTGTTGCTCAGCTACGTTAGAATTGGCTGAGAAGATTGGCTTTTGTTCTTGCTGGTAGTTTCCCCACTGTTGCAGGCAGACTGTGCACATTCACGTCTTTCCTGACCAAAACACTTTGATGGAGCCAGCAGCACACGGCCGCTGCAGGCTCACAACAAACTTGACCCTGTCTGAAGCAGGAACACAAACTGAAGTGTGTTGCATATGAATGCATTTGTTCTCTGCGGCTAAACATCAAAGTTTGGAAAATTTGAGCGGTGAGTGGTTATTTAAGAAAAAATTCGAGTATTGTTGGCATGCACAAAAATAAATGGGGAAAAAGGCAAAAACATAATTCAAAGAACAAAACACAAGCTGTCAATGTTTATAATAGAATTTTACTTTTTGTGTTGATGATAATTTATATGTTAAAGTCTAAAATGTATTCCAAAATATTTTTTTATATTATTCTATATATTTTCTCACAGTTAAAGAACAGTTTAATACAAAAGCATTCTGAATTTGAGTGACAATTAAAACTCAATACACCTTTCTTGTGCTTTTAAGCTCCTGAAGTGTTTTTTTTTTTTTTACATTTATTTTTGTTTCACACTGGTACGTTATTGTGTAAACCAACAACTCATCATTTTTAATTAAGAATGTGACCAAACCAGATTATTTCAAAAAATCTTGAAAAACTTTTACTTTCAACTATAACACCAGCTCTTCAGCTAGAATGTGGACACTCATGCATTATGCACAAGGATGGAAGTGGCTCATCAATCGGTATGTAGAGTGAAATGTGGTAGGGAAGGTAGAGCAAAAGAGAGGACAACTCGAGGGAGTGGGGCACGACGAGAAAAAAAACGAAATTCTGTGCTGTGGCTGATGAGGTTTTGGGCCTTTTGCAGCTCTGGAGACAGAGGAAGAACAGAGGAGAGGATGGATATGGAGTAAGATGTAGACTATGATGAGAAATAAGAGAAGAACGCTCAATGGCAGACATGAAACACAGCAGCTGTACTGCAGATTTGACAAAGACCCACTCCAAGAACACAATTTTAACATATTCCTGTGGCATATTGATGATGGAGGTCATATATATATAGAAGTTTTGGACTAAAATTGCATTTCTGAGGATTTTTTTTAATTCAGATTGTTGTGAATCAGTAGCAGACAAAAAATGCTGTTGGAAAAATCTTGCATCTGTGATGTAGGTGGCACAATCAGAAGGCCATAAGCTCCCCTATCCACTCCATTCCGATGCATCTATTTGCAGACACATACAGACCAAAACTTTGGACACACCTTCTCATTCGCATGAATGGGGAGGTGTGTCCAAACATTTGGTCTGTACTATAGGTCCATGAATGTCTTTGTTTTCCTCGTCTGAGCTGGAATCAAAACTGTACGGCTGGATGGCTTCAATACTGTTTATTAGTTTTTATTGCACCACTATTATTTGGTTGGGGTTATATGGGGCTTTAAGCTAGTTGGACAGAGTAAACAGACAGGTGATGTGAAGTGGCGGTAGGCTTACTGTGCACCAACAGTTCCGCCCACAACTAAGAGGTTAATTTCTAATGAATTACAGCCGCTCTGCAGAAACTATGTCCTAGAAAATGATTAAAAAAAATTTATTTAGCCTAAAAATGGCATAATCATAATTAAAAGACCATCGGAAATGCTTTAAAAATAGATCAAAAGCTGATTGAAGTAGGACTTTTATGGACAGGTTCAAAGTTGTTCAAACAAATTAGAGGGCATTTCTGTTGAGAATAAAAACAGAATCAAAGAAAAAAAGTTGGTTTGCTGCTATCACCTCTGATGGGAAGAGTTAACCCAAGAAGACAAAGAGAAATGGGAGAGATAAACAAAAACGCCAGTCCTTTACACATCCCTATTGGGCATCCTCTGCACAAGTTCACTTCTCTTTCTTCCTCCCCTGTCCTCCGTTGACAGGTTGCTATTAACCAGTTTTATTCGCACACATGGCTACAGAGAAGCTTAATGAAAAGACAACATATACTGTAAACACACACTCTGTGTTGCAGAGCTCTCACTGAGTGCGCACTGTTGTGGCCGGCTCTCATTACACACACCGTGTAAGAGAAATCAGATCTTATAAGGTTAAATTTACTCTTACGTCTTTAGAAATATCTGGGGAACATGCAGTGTGGTGAAGGACATCATAAAGTTAAAGGATGTGGGATCAGTCCTGTCACCATCAGCATGACAACGACCACAGCAGTTCTGTCGTTACTACACAGGCAAGACATAACTCAAAACATTGACTATTTTTTCTTAGTGATTTGTGTTTTGAATCTGTACAACATGCATTAAAGCAGTTCACATAGATGCAAAATGTGTTTAGTTTGCTAATTATCAGATAACCTAGAAGAACACCAAACACTTTCACAAGTCCGACAGGACCTGGCAGATATGTGGTGATGTAGAATCATGCACCATCAGAAGCCTTACTGAAAAATTAAAGATTTACAATAAAACTTTTGACCAAAAAAAGAGCTAGAGGCTCAACAGTTTCATTATTACACCATCAGTGTCATTCACAATTAAAATTAAATTGAAAAAAGAAAATTCTTTTAAATTTACAAAGCCAATTTCAGCTCAAAACTAGCTTGTTTATAAAGATTGGACAACAGAAACTCAGAACTGAGCTTTTTATAAAGTAAAGGCTAACAAAAACTTCAGAAACAAAACAATAAAGATAACAAAAATGACATCTTCCAAGAATCAACAGCTTGCTAATTTATGTGTATAAATATATTTTTTTAAATCTGAAGAAGTTAAAAGGATAGCTCAAAGTCTATGAAACTTACAGACATGGACCAAAGCAAAGAGTAAAAGAAGTGTGAGACGGGAAAGATATGCATGCCCTCAGGCAGCAAAGCCTTGTAAATAAACAAATGTCCCAAGGAAATCCCAGCACAGGCTTTCCAATGGGAGATTTGTAAGATCACATCTGACAGTTGACTTTATGTCTATGAATCCCAGCTGCGATAAGAAATCTGAGTTAATTAAATGTAATGAAAATAACTTTCCAGCATTTTAAAACAGCCCAGAACCTCAGAGTCATCTTTTTTTTCCTGCCTGTTAATTAAAAAATAGTGAATCTGTTTTGAAACAACTGATACTGCCTTCCAACCATGTCATTTATTCTGGTGAGACTGCAGCTCTATATTTGAGTAAGAAAAAAAACACATTACCTTTACTCAAATCAAGGTTCTACAATACAAGACGCTGTGTCTGAAACCACACTTCTAGAGGAAAATACATAGCATGCAATGTTTTAAAACAGAAATAACTAAAGCACTTTGTCTACAGTTTTCATCCTCTTACAGTGACGTTCAAAGAAGTGATGAAACACACAAAGTAAACATGCAGCTTTTTCAAAATCAGCATGGATCCCATTCAGTGTGAACATGATTATCAAAAATGTAACAAAATCTAATTCCCAAAATGCATTTTGCATTTAAAAAGAACCAATAGTGTATTTGTAAGCTTCCAAGTGCTTTTCTTGCACATGTACATCTCCAACAGATTAGGAGAGCATACATGAATCATTACCTTTAGAAATGTTTTATATTTCTTGAAATAAAAATCAGCTGACTAAGTGATTAACATTTTTCTCATGATGTGGCGAATGCTTGATGGTAGAATGAAATTCAAACATATCTTGATGTCAGCACAACTAAGGTAACTCAGGCAACACAGAGGGGGAAATTGCTCAGCCAGTGAGAATGAGCTGCAGGAGAATTTTCCATCACGAGCAGCAGCTGACTGTTTGTCTGGGAGTCTGACTGGCTCTAAAGCCGGGGTTCAACCTGCCGAGTTCCTACAAGGTGGATTATGCCTGCTGGCAAATGCTCAGCTGCTTGCTGAGTGCATGAAGGGCGGAGCGTGCGCGCTCGTACGCATACATTTCCACAGATAAACACACACATGCGCGCGCATTTACGCACAATGAAGGTAATCGCGATTCGTCTGTCTTTTTTCTTTTTTTTCTGAGGGGGATGTAAGCGCTTGTGTTGTGCCAACGCAACTCACATCTCTGAATCTGTTCCAGGATCTGTCCTTGTTGTACTGAGCCCCGGTGCCCAACCATTTGTCGTTACTGATACCGGAGACTGCTGTTTCTCTTCCCAGCAAGACAGCCACGACAGGTAGGAGACAGAAAAGCATTTTCTGAAAGCAGAAAGAAAGATGATAAAAGAAAATCGAAGCAACTCTTAGGGTGAAAGACTCGGCGAGGATGCTCCACCAAAGTGGAGGAAAAGTGAGCGCTTAAAGAAGAAGAAGTTAGTAAAGCCACTTCCTGTGACTGCGTGTGAAGTGATCATTACATCAAACTGCTGATCCTCCTTTTAATCGGATTATAAACACTGGAGAGTTGTTACAGCAGCAGATGGGGCACAGCCAAACGATTAGCTTCCCTTCCACCAATTTGGGGGGAAAAAAGCAATTAACGCAGACGGAGGCGCAACTGCAGTCCCCACGGAGCTTTGTCTGCTTTCTGCCGCTTTCTCTCACAAACGACAGCAGCACCCTAAAGTCTGAGAGAGTTGACTTTGATTCCAAATGGAATGTTTCTTTGCCAAATACCGACAGCTGCTGCGATAATCCATAACTTACCTTAACCGTTGGTGCGCGCGTTGGTGCGTAATTCCTATTACAAAGAAAATAAGTCCACGACGGCACCCGGTAGCGCCCCGACAGCACTGACGGCAAAGCGGAGCAACGAAAGAGAGAGAACCAGGAGCTTTCTCCTCCTCCTCCTCCTCCTCCTCCTCTCCGGTCATTAGACACCGCCCCCTTTCCCTCTCCTTTCGCCACCAACCATGTCATTGATTTGAGGCTGGGGATCTTTTTTCTTTTTTCTTTTCTTCACACTGGGGTCCCAGCAGGATTTGGCTGCCATGTCCAAGCTGTGTTCTGCGTGTAGAAACACTTTTCAGTTTAGTCACAGGCATAAATCGTTGAAGTAGCTCCTTAAGCTCTGCTGCTGAGTTTAAGGAGAGTTTCAGCACCATGGACAGGGCAAGCAGCATCGAAGCCCTATCTACAAACAACAAAACCCCTTTCAGTATATCATGTTTGTTTTTGTTTTTTATAAAACTGAAAGTTAAATTATTATTATTATTATTATTGTTATGATTATTATTGTTGATATTAGTAGTAGTAGTAGTAGTAGTAGTAGTAGTATCTGTCATTTCTGTTGACTTTTTTTTTCCTTTTTGGGTCAGTATGTGATGAGCCTGTTTATATGTTTGTGCTTAGAATGTTATAGAATTCTCTTTTATCTCTGCAACCTCTTTTTCCTGAAATACATGCGTTAAATGTTTCTTTTTATTGGGGGGTCAGAAAAATACTGAGAGCCGTACATTAAAAAAATATCAATATTTGAAGCTATAGTTTTATTTGGCTTCTCAGTGAAGTTGAACACAGATATGAAAAAAAGTTGACCACAGGTTAACCTCTTCCTTAGTGCCTGAGGTACTGTTGGTAGAAGAGAATAAAAAAATACCAATCACGTGCATACAAGCACAATGGAGTGCAAGCCACACATGCATGAACAAATAAATGATTGTGATTTAAAAGATGATTCCAATCTATAAGAAACACAGTTTCTTTACCAAAACTTTGCGAAAAAAAAGAGTACTGGCATTTCATAGAAACCCCCACCACCTAAAAGATGGAAAATTAAGTTAATATTTAATATTACAGCATGTGGCGGATGTGGCGTTTTGGTCTTAAGAGCAAAAATGTCTTATTAAACGTCTTCAAATTCAATTCAATTCATTTTTATTTGTATAACCCAAATTCAAAAAACAACAGTTGTCTCAATGGGCTTCTTACGGGTAATTGTAAAGTAAATATATAATCAAAAGGATCATAAATGCATAGAATTCAATAGGATAACACTAAACTTTAACTAAACAGACTAAACTAAATTGGGCATCCCTGCCCTTAGACCCTCCTTCGCGGGTCATGCATGCATGACATATTCAGTCATAAAACACTGTGTGCTTCCCTAACATCTAAACATTCTTAATATCCATTTACTGTGATTTCTGAGATTTTCCCAGATAAAAAGAATGCATCCATCCATTCTTAACTTAACATTCACAGAAATATTACAAATGTCAGGCTTTTATTTTGCAGTTCAAACATAAAGACTCTTGCTCTCCATAAGAACTTTTCTCATGAGTGTGCCAAATTTGGACTGTGGACCAAATGTGAAGTACTGTGTAAATGGCTGAATTAAAAAGTCAAGTAAGCAGCTTATAAACTAAAGGATTACCAGACACTTCTGTCTGACATTTAGGGGCTCTAATAATACATTTTGATGCTGGATAGTAAATGTAACCCAAGTTAAATGACATGCTGACATTTACGTCATATGTATTTAGTGTTCAGGACTGAAACCGCTATGGAGCATTAAAGGGCACTTTTTTTTAGCTATCAAAGCTTGAGTTTGAATTCTTTTGAACTTTTACTTTTGGTTCAGCTCAAAGGAGACTTTAAAGTGAGAGTGATACCAAAGATGCATGTGCAGAGAGGGAAAAAAATCTGCAAGAAGACATTGCATCAAATATGCTCCCAAAAAAGCGGAGCCGTGGATTGAGACAGAAAAATAAGAAATTATTACATATCCTTTAGTTACTGACCACAAAACATTACTTCAATTATCAAATGTTATGTGAAGGAATCGGTTTACCTTGAGTTTGTGGACATTTAAAGGCTTGAAATTAACAAAAAAAATAAGTAGGGCATCAAATTAACACCTACCAACCTGTCAAATGAGGTTTAAAATTCAAATGGATATGTACAATTTCAGACTGTTGTTCATTTTTTGGCATATCCCTTCAAGGGTCACTACAGCAAATCAGCTTTCACTGATGCGCACAGGTTGTTTGGCCGAGATTTTTACGCTAGATAAACTTTCTGACAAAACCTTTTTTGTCTGAGTTGGGAACGGCACAGTGAGACTCAGTCTTGGGCCCACTTGAGGCTGCATAGTTAGGCAGTAGCACAAAGGGTCTTGCCCACAGGGGATGAAGCTCATTGTGCCCCCTGGACAACAAACTCTGGTTTCCCATGCGCCAGTCCTACACACAGCCAACGGAGTCATCCAGCCTCTAAGTACAACTGCAAACTGTAGTTTGGCAAAAAATAATTTTTGCTTCATCTTGTCTTATGGGTTTAGGTGTAATCATGACATTTCCTTTGAACAATTCTCTTTGACACTTCATGTATGCATCATCTTTATGCTCATTTTTCTATAACTCTCCATTTGGAGGGCTAAATATAGGGGCAGGGAAAAGCCGTAGGGGAAGTGGAAGATTTCAGATTCAAACAGAGAAAAGGAAGATTTTTATTGGCTTCCTTGTCATGAGTGGTTGGTGTTCACCCAAGAATATTTCTACTGCGGGAATTGTTGGGTCTACCCCAATAAATAAATAAATAAATAAATAAATAAATAAATAAATAAATAAATAAATAAGTATTTAAAAAAAGATAAACCTGAGGTAGAAAACCATGACATGGTACAATTCCCCCCTCTATTGCTGAAAAATAATACTATATATACTGTATGTATACACGCACATAGCATTTCCAGTGAAGGCCCACTAAGGGGATCTATGCAAAACAAATCACAAGAGAATGTTTGGGAAGCCAGTGTTTCATTATAATACATATCAGGACACACTGGAATAAACTAAAGAGAAGCAGGAATCTTGCAGAAAGCAGGAATTTCAGATATTGTGAATACAGATGGTGGAATTGAAAGGCAGTGCAGTTAGAGGAATAAAAATGATAAAGCAAGACTAAACCTGGTGTACATTATTGT
The DNA here is from genome assembly GCA_037389245.1 of Oryzias sinensis. Taxonomy (NCBI): domain Eukaryota; kingdom Metazoa; phylum Chordata; class Actinopteri; order Beloniformes; family Adrianichthyidae; genus Oryzias; species Oryzias sinensis. The sequence continues at coordinate 16,701,008 of CM074496.1, read as the reverse complement.
GTGTGGGAGTGTTTTAGAGACAAGTGAGAAAGACACGAGAATGCACAAGTGTGCAAATGATGTTTGAAAGTGAGCAGAGGGGTGTGATGGACTGTGTCTTAATGAGCTTCCCATGCGAAACTTGAGCATGACAACTTCAGTTTTAGTTGACTGCCTCTGCAGATAGGCTCTGTCAGTCTGCCTGAGTATGGACCACATCCGCCATTCAGATGATACCTGTTCATGTATATGTAAGTAATGACTTTTTGTTTTAGCATGTCCTATCATGCAAGGTGCAAAAAAAAACATTTCTGTCACACAACTCACACATCTTTGTTTGATCCTCTCGGGGGGCATGCATAAATCCAATTACACATCTGTCTTTCCACATAAAAGACAATCATCACTGAGCATGAAACACACAGCCAAATAGGATAAAGAGCATAAGTGTCTTACCATCCTGGCAGATGTTTTCTTTTTACGCCTCTCCCTGAACGTTTCTTCATCAAGGACTTCAGTGACAGTAAAGACTACATGGTTTTTGACAAGTCCAATCTAAAAAAGGCACTAATCTCATATCCCAATAATGAGATAATTTTCAACATGCAACGAAATTCAAATATCATAGTTAAGGGTGGATTCTTTTAGAAACAGCCTTCAGCTGGCTTTGATGTGTCTTTCTCTGTCATTCAGGCACTCCTGCATTTCTCAGCCACCTTCTTCAAAGCCAAAAGAGGCATGTCTCTTGCTAATATGTCCTTTTATAACTATGTGAAAAGTTTATCAAAACTTTAAAAAAGTTTAAAGATCATGACACATTTTGTTGAACTGAGAAACAAAAGAAAAGAGGAAAAAAATGCTTTTGAGCTCATTTATCTTATTCACTGCATGAATAGAGCTTTTCAAAAGTCGTGACGATTTTCACGATGTTGACAATGTTTCATCTTAAAGTGAATTTTTTGTTTTTCCCCTGTTGTCAACCTAAATACAATTCCTTACAATGATAACTATGGATAAGAAAAAATTGGGTCAATAAAATATGTTTGTTATCGTAGAAATTTCTTTGCATAAATTGCAGGATAAAGTTCCATTTAAAAACTTTCAATTCAACAATATACTTTTGGTTCGACATTCCAACTGTTACATAGGAAAATGACAGTGTTGAGACATTCAATACCGAATCAATAAAGTTACCATATGTTTCGAGGATTCCTCTATATGGCACCAAGATGGTAGAAACATAGAAAACTGAACCGAAAGAAAATGATTTTTTGTTGCACATATTTACATTATTTACAAGATCTTTGCTCTATCAATATTAAAGTATTTACAGGCAAATCAACAAACACTGGATTCATATTTCGTCTTTTAAAATGACTTTTTGATTTTCTTGGTAACTTTACCAACTATGGCAAATGTGGCACAGAGGTTGGTGTTATCATCAGAGAACAGAATAAGGAAAGGAAATACAAGTCAACCTGGAGGGAGACAGGGAGCCTGGAGACCCCCCTAACAGACAGACGGGATATGTTGACCACATGAGAAGAGCCCAGGACAGTCGGTCCATCAAAAGCTTGTCTGATAAGTTTGAGGTGTGGCTGTAGCTTTGAAGCAATTGCACAAAGTTGTGTTAATTCAAGGAGGTTTTAAGCTATTTTATTAAACAGACAGTAGTTTATTATTATACATGTATATTTTGCTGGATTTCCTTAAGAAAAGGCCAAATAGTTTTTGTTAAAAGATATATAATATTTTACAATTAGGAAAACTTTCTAAATTTGTTTTCAAAAACAATTCCAGTTAGATGCTAATCCTTTACCTTTGTTTGATACATTATGTATTAGAGTTATAGTACATATAATAATGGTTTTATGTAGAAAAATAATTATATAAGTGTACAGAATATTTTTGCTGAAGGATGTCTATTTAATATTTATGTTTTTCAATTTCTTGGTGGGGTTGGCAATACAATTTAGTAGTCATCCCTCCTTATTCAGAAGGATACAGCAGGCAGCAGCTCAAAAGGAGTGACTGGAAATTGGAAATGTACCCCGTGTGCTGCTACTTTGTGAAAAAAAAAAACACGGGCACAACTCCATTAACACTGGAAGCAAAATAATTTGAAAACAGACTCAAAGCTGCATGTTCCACTTGCAAAACGATAGGACTTTTGGGTGTTTAGTAACATTCAGTGTTAAAAAAAATTGGAATCAACCATTCGTGTCACTAATTTGAATTATGGCTTCATCAAGAAGTAAGGAATGGTTTCTTTACACCTTTTATCTGTGAACCATGTTTTTGGAGAACTACAAAGTTTAGAGTCAACAACGGTATTGCAAATGATGCTGTAAAGAGGTACGAATAAGACATTCACCTATTTGCATTTGTGGCACTACAGTCTATTTTCTTTCCTATAAATCTTGTAAAAAGTGATATTTCCAACGAACCAATTCAACATTGGCAAAACCAAAAGGAATCCTCTTCAAAAGTCAACTAAGTACAACCTGACATCAACACAGGACCTCCCACCAAAAAAACAAAGAGTCTTAGGAGTAAGGCCTTGTATTTTTGCTGTTATTTGATAAAATTGGAGACTTTGGTCATTTCATTCTTTGTAAATCGCTGCTTAGATTGAAACCTGGCCTTTTCTCTTCAATAGAAAAATCCTTTTTATTGGCAAAGCAACTGAAACCAAAGCTCCTCCGGGCAAATATTTATTTTAAATATCTGTATTTGATGTCATAGAATTAATTGAAAAAGTGAATATTCTTAAATAACATTATTGTCTTTTTTGATGACATTTTTCACAGTTAAAAGTAGTGTTCACATACAGGAATTTGGTAGTTTGTCCCAAATATTGGTTTGAAAAATGCACCTTCCTTCAATTGATTAGATCTGACTGAACTTGTTACTTTGACAAGTCAAAAATTCATATTTCTTTAAATATTTTTATTGCGGTAGGGGGTTAAAATTAATCTGAAACATTAAAGACCATATTTATGAAATCCTTAGTTGTGGATTGACTGAAACGGTGTCTGTGCACAAAAATTACATCAAATAAATGTTAAGGATGATGCCTTTTGCCCCATTATATTTGTTTCAGGATTGCTGTCTTGCACTCCACCATGAGAGTCATCGCCATGCAGGAGCAGCTGAGGAAAGGCCTGCAGCCATAGAATCACCTGAAAGTGATAAATACACACCTTGGTGTGCCCATGTTTGTTCCAGAGAACAAGGATAATTGCAAAACTTTCATTTATTAGTGAGGTTATTTTTTCTCCATTCTATAGCCTGTCTTTTGCTTTTTTTATTTGTTGTCTGAGATGGATGTGGCCTTGGTTCTGGAGAACTGCCTGTTTGACACAAGTGGCATAGATAGAAATACAACAGAAAAATGTACAAGACTGAACAACAATAAAAACTTTACATCACTCTATTTTTCAGGGTTTGATCACCATCTCTTTGATGCAACTGAATGCTCCTATTTTGTGGAAACATTTGGCCAGGGTGGTGATGCCCAATCCTCTTTTGGGAAATAAATAAAGCAGAGCATCATGGGGTCAATTCTGACACCTGTACTTCCAAGTAAAAAGGCAGACTTTTTTATCTCTATCAAATTTCTCCATGACACAGACGTAAACATTTCCAGTAACTCATTGGATCACTTTTCAGCAGTTTCAAATGCAAAAAAAAAATGCTGTATTAAAAAAAAACAAAGAAAACAACTCCATGTGGTTTATGATCCTTCATAATTTATAATGTTTGCTTACAAAAGTCAAGTCAAACTGAACACATGTTATGTCAGCTTATTAGATTGCATTTTAGTCAAGCAAAACTGGAAATGTGAAGTATCTCTTTTAGGTAGTACTATGGTTTTCTCAAAATAAAACTAAAATATTTTATAGATTGCTTCTTGTGAAAATACGAATGGTCTCTATATATAAAATATATTTGGGGTTATGTAAATGTAAATCTCTTGAATCTAAGTTTACTCTTACATTCCATTTCCATCTGCTTTTGTTTTTATAACATCAAAAGAAAAAAGGGATCTAGTGTTAGTCATTTTATTAAAAATGTGGCCTATTGAAAGTTTGGAGCTTCCACTAATTTTATTAACAAAGTGAAAACAAAATTACTTTACTTTTATTTTATTGCTGTACTTGGGAGATCCCTCTGGTTATTTTGTTGTGTGAGCTGATAGAATTGGGCTTGGGAAATGTGCTTCCACAGTAGTTTTTTTTTTTAGTAAATAAGGCTTTGTAAGTTTGGATATTTGAAAAACAACACTAAATATTTTCTGGTCTGATCTACAGGATTGAGAAATTTAAGACGACTCATTAAAAACTATGGCTTATTTCACCAATGCTTTGAACAAACTGAATGTAACGGCAGTTGGCAGTTTAACTATAATGCACATACAGAAAAGAACATTTTCTGTCATTTACATTGAATCATTTTCACAAAGGTGTCTCCACCAAATGATGCAGATGGTGCAAGAAGTGAATTAAAGACTTGACTGTTTCCAGTGCAGCTGGACACAATGGACACTCCATTTCTGGAAACTGAACTCCAGCAGGTTCTTCTCTTACGCACTCAAATCTATTTAGAGGAATTTCAAACATTGGAGAAAAGGTGAGCACTGCCTTTGCTCAACAGTAGCTGGGACAGGACCCAGCAACCTTGAAGGGAATTCAACAAGTTCAGCAGATGGAAAAGAGCGCACAGATATATGAATATACATCTAAACCTGTAAGTCTTCTTCAGCCTCTGCTGCAGGGCTCTACATGTGTCCAAAAAGGTGGATGAGTGTGAGTTCACCTTCAGACTGCAGAAAATGATTGTTTCTCTGTTAAGGTTTGATGGGCATCTGCCAGTTGAGGAAAACAACAGGATGTGCACACAAAAAAGTCAGAGAAATCCAAAAGGTCCTCCCCCTCCAGGCTGTAATAGATTTCAGAGTAGATCTGAGTTCCACCAGAGCAAACAGCCCAATCCTAATTCAAACAAATCAGACACATGATTACAGATCATCGGAGAATAAAATAGACTGCAACAGAAAAATGGTTTCCTTTCTCCTGATGATGGTTTACAGCTAAACAAAGCAGCAGTTTTCAAACCTTTTTCATAAATGAATCTAAAGACTGAAGACTTATGTATATAAACACAAAATGCTGTTTTTTGCAAAACTTTATATGTTCATTTCTTCTGCAAAAGCGTAGCAGTTTGTTGTTGTTGTTTTATTTCCTTGCCCCATAACACAAATTAGAAAACAGCTGTTCTTGTTTGAAACAGAAACCTCGTGTGACTGAAGAAAAACACAACAGGAACTGAAAACAAAGCATGACTTTAACCAAGAACTCAACTGAAAATCTTCACACAAACTCAAAATTTACCACTGTACTCTTCCGTATCAATAATCCTCCAAAATTAAAGATTTTCTTTTAATTAATTCAAAATTGTTCTTAAGTTTGGTAGCTCTATAAATGAGATATTTAAGCTTTCATTCATTTGTTTCAGTTTGAGAGTAAGTGTGAAGTATTCTGAAGATGATTTAAGTCATTTAAAATTGTATAAATCAAAAAGGAATTTAAAACCCTTTTAACCCTTGTGCTATCTCAGATGACCCCACCCTTGCATTGACGTGTTATTAAGATTTCATGTAATCCATGGACACCAGTGAGGTTCACAAATCATTGGAGAAAAAAGGTTCAGCGCACTGTCTAGTGGGTCTAGATGACCCAACTCCCAATGTTAAAGTGTCTAGGATAGCACAAGGGTTAATCATGAGAGATCTGGACACTTTGATGTCTTCTGAGAAGCCAAAAATTACATATCACACCATCAAGGTCCATATGGGAAAGTTTTCATTAATAAAAAAACACAAGTAACTACATTTAAACATTTGCATATTCAAATGTGTGAGAAGGCATTAAAACATGTTTTAAAAAGGCTAAAGTTTAAGAGGCTTTGTTTTTAATACCGGTATGTCTCCTCTTGAACATTGAAAAAAAAAATCATAGTAGAACCATATTCATAAGAAACCTCTCCATTACTTCAGTCATTGTCAGGTAAACAAATAGCGACATGACTCCTTTTTGTTTTTGTTTTTGAGGTGGTTCATTTGCCTTCTTCAGTATTTGTGCTGATTGAATCCACAAGCTGTAAAGATGTCTGAATTACAAATTCATTTAAAGAATACATTCAATTGGTTAGTTTTAACCTTCATTAAGAAAATACTTCAATTTCATTTTACATACATATTTAATATTAAACTAGCTGATTTGTCAAGAATGCTGCTATGACATAAAGCTAAAAATATAATGTAATAATAGAATCTTAAATGAGAGATTGTAGAGCAAAAAACAAAAATTAAGAGGAATTACTCGCCTCTTCATTTGAAATGAAAACCAGAAACCCATCGGAAGGCAAAGAGAAGTATATGTGACTACATGTAAAAATGTATAGTTCTAAAACTGTAGAATTACCTTGTTCAATAAGTAAACCCAGACTGAAAAGCAGGTGGTGAAGCTTATTCAAGCACAGGACGGATTGTGCTGAATGAGTAATGCTCTTTTACAGCATTACACTTATGCTTATTAAAATATAAATGTGGGGGGGGAAGTGATCAATTTACAGTTTAGCTTTGTATTCAGTGCTCAAAGATCCACAATTGTTTCAGTCTATGGCAGCTAAGAGAACGAGGGAGAACACCAGCAATGACACAAAGAGGTTATCTTCTTCCAGCAGCCACTGTTCAAGTGGACTTAAAAAGAGCAAGATGCACTGCAATGCAGCACTGCCATGAGAGCTGGGTCTTCTTCATTAAAAAGAAAGGCAACATGTGAGATCACCAAGGTTTCTGAAATCCTGGAGTCCCACAGGATGAGTTCCCAACAGTGAACTGATGTATCCCAGATGGGAATTTCACACTTATTAGTTATTGTTGGTGCAGCATAACCTCTTAAACTATTCCATTCTACATATGTCTTTGTTGGGCTGTGAAAAATGTTTTTTTTTTACTTTTGTTTTCCAGAGATTGAGTTTATACAAACACATCTCAGGCTTAGGTTTAAACACATTTAAATTTTTCTTTTTTGGTTTTGTGATGAAACACATTAAAGACCAAAAGTGGCATCAGTTAAAGGTCAACTTATTATGAGTGATAAATAATGAAGGGGTTAGGAGTATGCCTGTTTAAATGTTTTTTTCTGGAATTTAAACGAGGGCTCAATCCGTTCCTTTTTGCCTCCGAAATTGGTCCACATGCAGGGCTTTTTATATCCACAGTGCTTATCGAACGCTTGCAACTGACCACAGTGAAGTGTGGGCCTCTAAGAGGGAAGAAATAGATTACCCTTATCAAGGTTTTCTCACCGGAAGGCAGCAGCCGTGAAACCTAATTACACTCTGGCTCTGCAGAAAAAAACAATAAAGCTCACTGATCTCTTACGTTTCACTTCTGTGAACTTAGCTGACACGTACGCAAAAATGGCGTTTTTACTCAAATTTGAGTTGCACCTGCATTCTCACGTGTTTTTGATTTGGTGTATTACAGCACTGAGCTTCAAATGCTTCAGGTTATTTGTCTCTGCTGTTCACTGAGGTCATTAGTCCAGCTTTTTCTGGATTACCTTCAGTCTAGAGAGTAGTTTATCTAATAGTCACTGAAATAACAGATTCTTGAGGCATATTTCCACTGCCCCATGTGGTTTGGGTAAAGGCGTATCCTTATATAGAGCCTATAAGGCTTTAAGCATATTACAGTCACACTAGCATTCACCCATGCACACATACATTCACACTAATGGTGGTTCTGATGCTCATCTTCAACCACCAGGAGCAACGTGGGGTTCGATGTCTTACCCAGGGACACTTTGACACATGGGTTGGCAAGATAGAAACTGAAGCTACGATACTTTCAATTCAGTTCAATTCAATTTTATTTGTATAGCCCAAATTCACAACAACAGTCGTCTCAATGGGCTTCGATACTCCCTTCAGAAGTTGACTATGTGAACTTTGATCTGGAGCAAACAACTGAACAGGACAGGGTCAAGTCGACATTCAAAAAGAATGTGGTATGGTTTACTAATGGACCAACAGATTTTCCTGGTCTGAGCTTTCAGTATTTTAAACAACTCCATTTAAATACAATTTGAATCCAAATTGAGCTGATTTTTGGTTTCCTTGTGAGTCAAAATCCTGTCTCATATAACTCGAAACTGAACAATAATGTGTGGGCTGCACCTGGAAACTACCTATGAACTGCATACTTAATTTCAACATACCTGGGCTTCCAACATCACATTATAATCTGTTTTTCTTAAATCTCCAAGAATTTAAAAATGCTAACATAACAGAAAAATAGCTTATATTTAATTTAGTTAAATATCAAAAAGGAATTTGTGTTGCACTGCAAATAAGAATTCCTTGGCGAAAACGTTCTAAAAAAGCTGAAACTACTTTTCATAAATCCTGTTTAAATCATTTTATTAAAAATGGTAGTATTTTGCATTTTAAATGCACAGTGCATTCAAAGAAATAACGGGTCTCCAAAAATACCTAAACCTTTTCTTCTTTAACAGGTGTTACTATAGTAGCTCTTTCACTAGCATAGATTTAAGCCACACTGTACTACACTGACTTTGAAGGGCAGAGTTCTGTTCAGAGCAAACTATGCATGCAAGCAAAGACTCCTTAAGCAATTCCAAAAATATTTTTACTCTTTTGAGTTACATATCTTTTCAAATCCTTCTTTAATGTTGATGAATGTTGCTTCAGACTCTGCTGGTAGAATATGTTTTATTGTTATTGCCAACTTTAAACAAAGTTTTAATACTTTTTCATGAATATATGTGCAGAAGAATTGTCACGGTGATGGGGTGGCTCGAGAGCCGGTTGGACCCAGATGCAGAGGCAGGAGGCAAACGGGTTCAGGGCTAGGGGTTTAATAGAAACAAAAAGCGCTGCAGAGCAGGATGACAAAAAGAAAACTAAAACTCACTGTGGCATGGCGAGGGACAAGGAACAAGGCATGGCATGACATGAACACCAATACAGGAACACTAATGGACCAACACAGGAGGAAGGCAGAGACAAGACTTAAATACAGACAGGGCAGACAAGACACAGGTGGACACGATCAGGGCTGATGGGGACCAAAGGAAGTAAAACTCAAGAAAACAGACAAGACAGGAAACCTTTCAAAATAAAACAGGAAACAGAACTTAACCATGACAAAACCAGACAGAAAGCAAAAACCAGAACAAAAAAAACTCAAACCATGACAAGAATAAACTTAAACTAATTTTGCTTCTGAATTAACATGTAAAAATAAGTATTTTTTGTTCTTGCAAAAGACTTAAAAGAATCTTAATTTTGATGAAATGGGAAAAACTAAATTTCATAACAAAGCAAAAAATGTCAAAAACTCTATTTTAAACATTACTGTTTGCTTATTTCATGAAAAGGAAAAACAAAAGGCAAAATCTTTTACATAATCACTGCATGAAAGATGGTTTATTGTTATCCAATTAAAAACAGTCCTTCAAACCTGCCTCACAGCTGTGGACATGTTCCAAAGCTGTCTCCTTCACAGCTGCAGAAATCAGTCATCACTTCAAAAAAGCTGACACTGATGAAGTCTGACTGTCATTTTAGAAAACAGTTTTCCCTCTCTTTGTCAGTCTGCCTCACACCACCACTGTCAATCAACAAGCCAAATGTTGACAAGTCTCAGAAAAGTGCATTAATATTCCAAAACGAGGCATTTAAGATTCAGATGGGAAACTACAATGTCTGTCTTACATATTAATTGTGTTTCAAAGTAGAATAAAAGAGTGAGGTTGATGCAAAGCTACATTCATTTTAATCCAAAACAAAACAGAAGCTTTAATGCCAGAAGGAAGAAAACTTTTATCCTTTATATGTTTTGTCTCAAATGTGTATGTACATTTTTTGCTGACACAATTTGTTTTAATTTTGTAGTGTCATTACAGGTTTAACCCAAAGGCAACTTCAAGTGTGGTTTTAGACTTTTATCTCTTCATCTTTGTGCAAAGAATGCTTTATAAAAAGACATTTATAGTTTTAAATTATTAACCCCTTAATATTATGACTAATTTTTGCAATGTTCCTATTCTCTAATGTTTATGTGATGGTGGGTTGCTGAAGCACCAGGAACTGGTGGTGTTGAACCCAAAATGCAGGAGACTGGTGGCAGAAACCTAAAACATGCCAAAAACCATGAAGAAACAAAAAGGTGACAAAGTAGATAAACTGACAATGTAGAACTGAAAATCAGGCAGTTATGTACAATAAGAGTAATTCACAGAAATGAAAATGGTTGTAGATAATCATTAACATGAACCTAAAGTGACTGACAAGGGACCGACAAGGGACAATGTAAAAACCAAAGTAATGCCAATGTTATACCTTTGGAATTAAAGTGGGTTTTGTATGTTTATGCCATATGTAGGTAAAAGTTAGGTTATTGTGTGGTAATTAAAAGTAATAGTTTAGTAATACCATGTTGTTGTTTGCCTTAGTTTCCACTGACTTTCACAGGTGGTTTGGCAGAAATCTTCACACCAGGTGCCCTTCCTGACACAACCCTGTATTTTCTCTGGCCTAGGGACTGGTACAGTGACAACAAACCTTAGGTCCACTTGTGGCTACATAGTTTGGCAGTAGTGCATGGGGTCTTGCTCAAGCACCCCCACTGCATTAACCCATTGAGAAGCGAACCCTGGTTTCCTGCATTCCAGACCTTCACACAGCCAACTAACTAGGTTATTGTGTGGTAGTAAAAAGTAATACTGTGGTAAAACCATTTCACTACCAAAGTAAGACCAATCTCAAAGTATCTAATGCTGTTAAGACCCTTGTTGAATTTGTGCATGTTTTTTTGTTTTTTCTTTTAATTTGTTTCTTGTATATTTAGTGTTTGTGTATGGGGTAAAAGTTTTTTTGTATGTGTGTAGGTTCTTTGTTTTGTTTCAGATGATCTGGTTTTCTGCACTAAGGCCTTGTGGCTGCACTGGATTGGAGGATGTAAGACCCAGCTCAGGATTGGAGGGAGGAAGATTGGTGGGCTCAGTGATTGGAGGATGGGATTTTAAATACCTGGCATCCCCAATCCCCTATGGGGGGAGTTTTTGTCCACCCCAATGACAACATTTAAGGGTTTTAGGGAGGCCTTTGGCTGTTTTAACGTTTTGGTGAGCTTTTTGTAAATAACTTTCAAACTTTGTGTAACTTTCATTGTGGAAATGACAGTGGTGAAGCATAAGGGGTGAACTGCCATTTTGTTTGTGACTGTTTTCTAATGTTTTGGTTAGGTTCAGGGAGACAGGTCAGACTGCCATTTATTTTTCTTTTGTCTGATTGGAGGACAGAGAGCTTTTAGACATTTGAGTTAGTTCTGTTTTGTTTATTCTTTTGGCCTTGGTTCATCCTGAAGTTAGATTCTTCATTTTGCTTTTGCTATATTGACAATTAACCCTTTTACTATTCATTCATTCATTCATTCATTCATTCATTCATTCATTCATTCATTTATTCATTCATTCATTCATTCATCTTCTTCTGTTTTGTCCCTTTTTGGGGTCACCGGGCTGCCGGAGCCTATCCTGGCCACTTACGGGCGAAGGCAGAGGGCACCCTGGACAGGTCTGCAGTCTGTCGCGGGGCCATTTTATTATTTAAACAGTAAATTGTCTTGACAGCTTTATTAAATATTTGTGGTTGTTAGATGGCTTACTTATGGGAATTAGGGTTAATTTCTTTCTTATTTATGTAATGCCCCATACCATTAGAATGGCAAATAAGTTTGTCCACAAAAGTAAGAGGTCACTCAGACAGCTTAAAACAAAACAGACTAGTGTTAACTTACTTATCAGATCAAATCAAACACACTCAACTTTTCCAAAGGGCAGGTAGAAAACTCAGCAGTGTAAAGGTAAAGAAACCCTAAAACAATCTAAGTTTAATAAAAGAAAATGAAATGATGGATTATTTTTAACTTGTTCAAACTGTAGCTCACAGATTTGTGACATTTTTCAACTTCAAAGACGAAACTTCTTTAGATCAAAACGAACATCTCTAAACATAAAGGGAGATGTGATTAAAAGGATGATTAGTGAAGCCTAGCACTGATCTGTTATCTTCTATAAATATAGTTTTTGTCAGATGTTGCAGCAGCGATAAACTCTGTTCCAGGGGCATAGATTTAAATCTCCTATATTCTCTTATCACACAAAGACAAAAAATAACTTTCCACACACGTACAAACATACACTCGGGGAGGGAAAACTAATCCCCACCTTCTGTTACTACACCAGCCACCTGTGAAGATGCATTCCTCCTGCCCCCTTTCCTTTCTGCTGGAAAACAAATGAAGCTCGGGTGAAGGGAGATGAGAGAAAAGCTAGAGGAAAGCAAAACAAATGAAACACAGCCAGGGGTGCCAGGTTGGCAGCTTATCAGGCTGTGTAGCAACTTTGAAACAACACATGAAGCTTAGAAAAATAAATGAACAAAAGAGAAAGAATAGACACAAGAGTAAAAGCTGTTACAAGCTCTTCTAAAGTCAGTTTCCCGTATTAGGTGTGTGCTTCTTCAACTAATTCCAGTACTTATTGTCGAAAAATAATTTTTAGGACAGCTTTGGCACCTCAGTGTTGTATTCCATTTTCTCCTTTTTTGATTAAAATATCCACTTTTTCCACAATGTAATCATGAATACAGTTGCTAAGACCTTAAGTATGCAAAATTGCAGCAGTATAGCTTTACGTGAACAATTATAATGGTAAATTTTCAAGTCACTGCTAGATATGGCAGTAGGAGCTCATTTTATAGACATTGGTGACATATGATCACACACTACTGTGCTATGTTCATATCAGGCATATGTTGGGCATTTAAGAACACGCTGAATGCTGGTTTTTGAGCGCACGTTTAGCATATGGTGTTTGCGCTGGATTCTCACTACACAAACTAGCACATGTACCTACAGACAGAAGAAGCTTGGTGCGAAATTTTGAATCCTGCTCTGCACTCTTTTCCAATATATGAAAGACTTTGTGTCATATAATTCCAGCTGGCACAAGATGGAATTACTAATTTCTCCTTCATGATCAATTTTCAAATGGTTGGCACTTCTGTGAATTAGAAGGGATGCCATCCATCACTACCAATTTTGAATGAATGAATAGCTTTTATTGTCACATGTACAGCTTTTACACTGACATATGAGATGAGTTTGAGTCCCTGATTGGGGAAAGTTCGACTGGTTTGACTTTCAATGCATGTGTAGTGGCTGTCCATTTTGTAAATGGACTTAAAAACTCCTTATAGTGACTGGTGAACTTTGCATATAGGAGCAGTCACATAGACTTTTCATTGGAAGTGTTTGCTTCAACATGTGTTGCCAAGCCTGGTGTGAACGCTTTATAGGCAGCTTCTTCCATTTTGGGGAAAAAGGCCTGCTATAACTCAATTTAACTTGTAAAATCACAGGTGTAAAAATGTTGCTGGAACAGTGAGCAATAACAAACAAGTCTTGTGCAGAGAAAATAAAAGTTTCTTACTGAGATGTTGCTATTGTTCCTGCAGTCTGGGGGAATAGAGTCAAGTAATAACCTTAGTATCAGGGGATAGTCAAGCAGGAGCCTCCAAACGTTCTGAACTAGTTTGTTTCTATACCTTGATTGAGCAGATGGAAGACCTGAGCTGCAGTGAAGACATGCTTTGTATTTTCAAAAGATGCAGACAGAACAAAACCATTATAGTTTGTGGTACATCTGCAATATTGTGAGGTTCAGAGTTTAGCTTCTTAAACCACTAAAATAAAGTATTCCAAAGGCAAGAAACATCTAATCAACTTGTAGTTGTCTTTTTTAGACTTTATCTAAATTGGATGTTGCCTCCTTATCAGGGATTAGAAATATGTTTATTCTTATTATTTGGATGAGCATTAAATACAGTAATTTCAAGCTTATCATTACAAATCAAAAATTTCTAAAAGAAGTTTGCATATAATGAACGGATCATGACTATTTATTGCCGTAAAGCGCAGCAGAATATAGCACCAGTTTGAGAATGAGGCACACAAAAACACGTCTGCTGTATGGAAATACTTTACAGTCGGTGAGAATGACATAGCAATAGAAAACTGTATAAGGGGCAAGTTTACCATTTCGAAAGCAGGTAATACAACAAACTTGGGCATTCATTATGCATCTCAAAAAATAAACACCAAGAAACCAGAGAGTTACCAAAAACAACCCGGTCCTAAATGACTCAGTCCACACTACAGGAAACATTGATAAGAATAACAGGCTCGAATATTAAAGAAAACATGCATTTTAATCTTTAAGACAAAAAAAACACCATAAAAATTAGGAGCAAAATTCTAAAAAGCACATTACTGGCTTTATTTTAGCAAACATCCTCAGAGATATGTGACTGAAAAAAGGAAAAATCATAGAATTGATCCTTACCTGGAAATGGCGATAATTGATAGCATGAGCTGCGCAGCTGTAGACATATGCGCACAGCGTTCCCAATGAAACTCCACACAAACTTCCAGATGACCCTTCTGTGTCAGGTGAAATATTTAAAAATGGATTTAAACGTTCATCATCCGTTTGCTGCATTTTTTTATTTACAGCGTACATGGGAAATTTTTAAAAATGTTTTGTTTTTCTGTAGTAACTTTGCAACCCACTAAAAGACAACCAGTTTAAGCAAAGAAGCAAAGATTCTTGCATGCAATTTAAATCAGTTATAGAGCCAATGTTTACATATAGCTAAAAAATTGACATGTCTTCTCCCACATGTAGTGGGAGTATCTTTTTTTATGGACAAGCATTGAGCATCATATTTGATGTGCGTCAAAAAGGCAAAGACGCTAAATTGATGCACTTTGAAGAAGAGTCAGTGGACGCTAATTTGATGCATAAATTTATTTTGGGATGAACACAGCATAATGCTGGTCTTGGCAGATTTCTATATAAGTTAAATTTTTGGGAAAAGGTGTGACTTATACTTGGAAGTGACTTGAATAAGGTTTTTCCTCTTTATTATGCATTTTTTGACTCCTGCAACTAATACTCCGGAGCAATTTATATTCCGTAAAATAGGGTAATTGAATCGTGAATGTGAACCAAAAAAATAAACAGAAAACCGACCTGAAGAAGCTCAGAAAAACAAAAATCCCATTTAGTTCTGGTTGAACAACAGATCTAACAAAATGTTCATTTCATTCACAAA
This sequence comes from Oryzias sinensis, assembly GCA_037389245.1. Taxonomy (NCBI): domain Eukaryota; kingdom Metazoa; phylum Chordata; class Actinopteri; order Beloniformes; family Adrianichthyidae; genus Oryzias; species Oryzias sinensis. Next base: position 16,685,756 of record CM074496.1, on the reverse strand, counting down.
AATAAAATTTTCAATTTAAGTTTTTTATCCAAGTCAAGTTTCTTTTCAAAGATGTTCAAAAGGAGTTTTCAAACAATGGTTTCAAATAAAATTTTCCAGTAAAGTTTTCAAATAAAGTTATTTTTCTATATAACTTCAAAGCTGGTAAAAATCCAAAAATATATATATAAATACATAAGTGTAATAGATTCAAGTGCTGCGCAGCCATGATTACTGCATCCACAACAGGTCACAGGTCAACCCGACCTCCAACAGGTTTAGCTGGTATGTGTTTCTGTTGCACTGTGAAGATGGAGCACTTGGTTTAAAACTGTTTATAGTAAAAAGAGTAGTCTGCAGAAGCTTGAAACCAAGCTGAGCTCACATTTGAAACAAATTGAGGTTCTTTTATCTTCATGAAACATAAAAAACAGTCAAAAATAATTATAAACAAACAGATGAAATAAAATGTTAACTGTTCAGTTTCTTAAAAGAAAACCATTGGAGAAGAAGGTTAAAGCAAATTCTGGACTTACCCGGCTTTCAAGCCAGCTTGTTCCAAGAAATCTCAAAGCAAGTATGACCTAGTGCATAGTGTTCCAAGAGTGAAAGTAAAGTGTTGTAAGGATCTATAGATCCAAGTCAGGGTCTTATGTTAGGTGCCTGACATACCTCTCAATGTAAATACAGAGGGTCATGTCAGGAAGGGCATCTGACATAAAATCTTTGCCAAAACAAATATGCGAATCAGATCAATCATACATCAGAGGTTTTGTTAGAGATTTTGGAGATACCGTCAGGGAGGCAAGATTGAAGTGACATGTCCAGAGGAAATGGTGAATGCATTGGTGGAAGGATGCTGAGTCTATAGCTGCCGGGCAAGAGGTTTAAGGTTGTAAAAAAAAAAATTTTGAACATTGACAAAGTGAATGAAAACTGCTGAGTGGATTTTTTTTTTTTTTGTGTGTCGTCAGGACTTTGTAGAAAATATGCTAATTCAACATAAGGCGAGTGAAAGAAAATTAAGGGGTGGAATTATTTGATTATCAGGACTTGTACATAACATGCCAAAGTTATTTAAAGTTAAAGTACCATTAGCTGTCACACACCTAGGTGTGTGAAATTTGTTTTCCGCATTTGACCCATCCCCAAGTGGAGCGGTGAGCTGCAGACACACCCGTGCTCAGGAACCATTTGGTGTATTAACCCCCCCAATCCAACCCCTTAATGCTGGGTGTCAAGCAGGGAGGCATTGGGTCCCATTCTGGATTTGAACACCTGACCTTCCAGTAACAGGGGGGACACTCTACTACAAGGCCACTGAGCATTTGAACACATGTTGGAAGATGTGTGATGCTTTGAAGACCGGAAAGCCTCACACCAGTCAGTCAAAGCTTTGAGATTGGAAGCAGGATTTTAAGAAATATTGGTGCAACCTTAAAGCTTTTGGGATCAAAGTTTACCAAGAGTGTCTGGAATACAGACAACAAGATCTTTTGTCATTTGAACTGCTATTTTTTCATTATTATTCTATTCTATTGGTACATTTGAGTACCAATAAAAATAGAGCTTCATGTCAGATCTGTTCTAATGAATATTTAGAAATCAATACAGGATAAGCACGTGTTTCAAAAATGTGTTATCTTTATTTTTACTTTTACTTTAGTTTTACTTTTGCCATTTGTACATACCTGAAGTTTTTTACCCAACTGTCCTGCCACAATCAAACCTTTGGAGTTATACCACCTGTTGCTGACCCTTTGAGCTTGTTTTATTTAGATTAGTTTATGTCTTTGAGCATGTGACTTCTTAAAGTTTAATTGCCTGCTCTCCACATTATTTGCCGTACGGACAAAAAAAAATATTGTTTTCACAAAGTGCTGCGTTATAATTCTTTTAAAGACACTTATATTTCATGTGTAGATCATGTCTCAATAATTACAAAAGAGTGAAAAGGAGAGAATGAACAGAACCGGCAACTACATCAGAGTTTGTCAGTAAAAAGAAAGACTGATTTATTATGGAATACAAAATAACCCTGTATCGTGTTCTACTTTTCTCTGTAAGTCCAAAACCTTTCTTTTGTCACAGTCGATTACTCTAAGATATTTTATGTTTACTGCTTTAACAATAACCACATATTTTCATTCTTCCTGTTTTAAGGTTTTACCTGAATGATTGCTCCCGTTTTAAACATGTCCTGGCATAATCTTTAAAAAAGGTATTAACATAAATCTGTCAGAGAATGCATTGGGACTCTTTAGTAAATCAAAATGTATTTACTTCAACAAGTTTGAATATTTGTTTGCATGACAAACTTTAAGTATTTACTTTTACTTTCACCTCATTTACAAATGTAAAATATTCAAAGTCAGACTCTTTTGTCTACAGATTTAAAGCACATACACTAATATTTGGGAATTCCTTTCTCCTCCTCATTTCCTCTAAGTTTTGGTCTGCATACAGAAGGGCGCATGCGTCCTCCGAGCTGCTAGAAAGTGGAGTGGGCCAATGAGCATGGCGGAGCCTATTAGCTAGTTTGGCCTGCAGCCTGAGTGTCACTTTTTGCACAACACTCTCAGTTACTCAGGAGGTGGAGGGGACACATGGGGGTGTTTCTATGGCATGCTTCTTCTCACTTCATTAGCCTCCGCCCACATCATCAAGAACCCTTTTTTTTCATCAGTTATTTCCCCCAAGGCTCCTCTTGTGTTGATCGTTAAAGTACATAAATAATAAAATAAAATATTTTGTTATGTCAGTTTTTTGTTTGAACAAAAACGATCGCATTGGTGTCATATTTGTGAGGTTGAAAGGTAACTTAAAAAACAGTAAAACCGAACCATCAGTTATTTAAATTCTTCGTACAAAGAATGTATCGAGGGAAAATGATGAGCCTTAATGAACTAATTATATAGTCTAAGTTAAAGTCTGTCCTCCATTATTTACAAGCCATTATCTGACTAAACAGCTATGTGTTTATTTTTCTTTAAAAAGAGCAGTGAAAAATGCAAAATAAGACTATTTAGGAATCTTTCACAGCATTTACATTTCTCTGAAACTGATGTGAGGATTTTGATTTGGTTTTTAATTACTCTGCTTCAATTAATGTCTTTGACTTTATTTGGGTGCCAGCAACCTTTTCCTTTCGCTTCATAGTTTCACAAGTAAAAACCAAATCCCTACACATGTAGTGCTATATTTCTTTGTGTGTGAGGGTCCATGCCACAATTAAAAGGCCATGGTTCCAATCTTGGCCTTTATGTGACAAATTGCATGTTGTCCTTGTGGATGCATGGGTTTTCCAGGTACTCTGGCTTTCTCCCACAGCCCAAAAACATGCTGCAGAGGTTAATTGCTGTCTCTAAATTGCCCCTGAATATGTATATTAGTGTGTCCGTGTGTGTGTGTGTGTGGGTGTGTGTGTGTGTCCGTGTGCGTGCGTGTATGTGTGTGGCCACACAACAGACTGCCAACCTGTCCAGGGTATACCTTGGTCCAGCACTAACCCCAAGAAGGATTAAGCTGGTTCTAAAATGGATTGATATATGAGTACTTGGGATGGTGGAGTCTACCCAGCTACTGCCAGGGAAATTTAGGGTATACCCTGAACAGCTCTCCAGTCCATCACAGGGCAACAAAAACTCAAAAACATTTGTTAATTTTCTGTCATTTTGGTTAAAATTGCAACAGAAATTGTTTAATAATGAACTTAACTTAACAGAACTGAGGGAGTGGACATGGGTACTGTAAATGTAATTTTTACTTTTGCACGCTCCAGAATTTTTAAAGCTAATCCTGTATATCTGTCAGATATGTCATTTTCTTGATTTTTGTCTCTTGTCTTCCTCATGCTGTATGCTGCTTAAAGAGCCTCCAATAACCTTCTCTTCCTTGTCACCTTAGAAAACATATTCATTTGTTGACTTCTTGAGTTCTGTTTTGGGGCTTCCACCTTCAATTGGACTCATTCAGATCTTCAAGCTGGGAAAAACAAATACACTAGTAAAAATCTACAGTAGTGGGGTTTAAATTGCAAAGCAAACAGTTTGGGGACATGCATGTGCTGGACTGTAGGATTGCCACCCTTCTTCAGAAAAAAAAATCTTGCAAAATTTTAAACTTTGAATTTTTTTTCTTTTTCAGTCTTTTTTATTATTTGCTGTGATCACTTTATTTAATTAACATATTCATATAAAGGCTAAAAAGATTAACATCCAAATAGACAAAGTTTTAAGCATTAAAACACAACTGCACAACTCCATGCAAACACAAATACACTCACTCATATCTATCCTTTGCATAGACCTGCACACACACATATGTAAATGTTATTATGGTAGCTCACAAATGCATGCAAACACAAACCAGTAAACACACTAACACAGATAAACTTCATCTATCATGCACAGATGCAAACACCTGTGTGTGTGCAGGAATTAGCAAGCAGCTGTGTTCAGGTGAGTGTGTGTTTAGAATGTCCAATGATGTTATTGATTGTGAAAAAGAAGGCTGCTGCCCCAAGGACCCTCTCAAAAGGCCCATGGTTGGCCGTGTATCGGCTCAGGGGGGCTAGGGCCCATCAGACCACCAATAGAGAAAGAGCATGAGGGCATCCACCCCTCAGATAACCTGGTGCCAGTCATCCAGAGCCAGGCCTGGAGGGACCAACGTGTAAGAGGGTGCAAAAGAGCAAGATCGCCAGCTATATAAGGTTTTCAGTGACCAAGGATCTAGTCTAGGGCCCTTCATGCCTTAAGACCAGCCCCAGATGAACGCATATCTGTCACCAGACTGCATAGATGCAATTTTGTTGATCGTAGCTGTATAGATTATTCTCATTGGCAAACCAGGTAACCAGCTTGTCGTCTCTTGAGGCTCGGAGTCCAAGATCCCTGCTTTAAGGTTACATGAGCATGCCCAATGCTAAAGCTCATTTGGAAGGTAAAATCTCTCATTCCCATTCCTAAATCATTTTGGTTCTGGGACTTCACACGTATATTTTGTGTTTACCTTTATTACTGAGTTGAATTGTAGTCTCTCCTTGACACTAGTGCTGACACATTGCATCAAAAAGAGTATGATTTAAAATGATAGCAGAATCAGTTTTTCATAAAAACAGCAATAAGACTAAGAACGAGGTAGTTATTTTCAAAAGCAAGGTCTCACAGGCAATTCAGTCTGCATATTCATTTTACATTCTGCTTCCACTAACCAAGAGAACAAAATCAATGGACTTTGCTTATTTGTTTTCTATCAGAGGAGAATATCAGAGCAGAATATGAATAGTTTTGGGAATGAAAATCTACATGTTTTTGTTTCCCACTGCCTGTTTAATGTATCACTTTCATCTGAGTGAAAATCTATTTTTGTATTATTAATATATCAATGTGATGTCAATTTATGCTTGCATGGTCCTAAGCTGTATTTTTCTCTCTTTTATTAGACGAAATACAAGCAACTCAGAAGATATTGATGAGACTGATTCTTGCACTGTTTTTTTTTACTATTTTAAATTTGCAAGAAACTTTTATTTGGATGCAATTTGGGCCCAAAGTGAAAAGAAAAAAAATATCAGAAATTTCAGGTCCAGATGGTGGGTAAAAAAGAAGGGGTTCCCTCTGTTGTCTGCCTTTATTCTATTTATAACCCTCATGCAGTAAAGTAATTTAAACAGTTTTTAACGGATTCCAATTAAACATATCAAGGAAGCTGCGGTTATCTGCTTCGAAACACAATTTTAAAAATGTCAGTTGATGCTTTAGATCATTTGCCCCCTATTTTAAATAAAAAGCACAACAGAACAACAGATTGAAAATAAAACACATATATTTCTGGGCAGAAAAACATATTTCGGTGATTAACCCTGGAGTTGCTTTTACAAACTGAATGTTTACGTTAACTGCAAACTCGTTTAGCAATCAGCAGGAAATAATGAAGCGTACTTCTAATCCAGAGCTCATCCGGCAACGCGCCAAAACAGCAGTGATTATTTTACTGGCTCTGTCTGATTTGTAAAACGTGTAAGATAGAACCAGGCCTCCCTCAGCTGATAAGACTATAGATAATCCACTGGGGAAGGGGGGGGGGGTTTCTCAGGGGGGCTCATTAGTTTTCAAATGCTCTTGGTTGATTGATATTAAAAATAAAGGACAAAATCAAAAACCAGCAAAGGATTAGATGCTATGTTCTGTCAGGATGACAGTGTGTGTGTGTGGGGGGGGGGTGTCACAGGATGAATTATTATTATCGTTATTTGCTAATTTATAAAATTCTGTCAAAAGCTGTCAAAGAAAGTTTGCAAGTGAATGTTTCTTAAGAAAGAAAAAAAATATTTTTATTATTTTTGCTGCAAAACAAAAAGTGTGAGATATAATGATACTTCAATTTATTTTGTCTTGTGAAGTGTAAGATCCGGGTAACATCAAGAAACATGCACTCAATGAGTTTTGGCAATGTTTGACAAAGCAGAGATGAAGGGCAGCAACACCTTTAAAAAATTGTATTTATTTATTTATATATTTTTGAGCAAGTACTTTTCTCCAATCACTAAAAAGATAATACTGGTGGTTATCAATTAATGTCATTGAGAGCGCGCTTGCCTCACAGCAAGAAGGCCCCTGGTTCAAGTCCCGGCTGGGGGACCTGAACCAGAAAAACCTTTCTGTGTGGAGTTTGCATGTTCTCCCCGTGCATGCGTGGGTTCTCTACGGGGACTCCTGCTTCCTCCCACCGTCCAAAAACATGCTTCATAGGTTAATTGGTCACTCCAAATTGTCCATAGGTGTGAATGGGTTTGTGATATGTGTGACCCTGCAACAGACTGGCGACCTGTCCAGGGTGTCCCCTGCCTTCGCCCATAAGTGGCTGGGATAGGCTCCAGCAGCCCCTTAACCCTGAAAAGGATAAATGGAAGAAGATGAATGAAAGAACCGCATGATTTATATTATGAATGACCTAGATATATTTTATTTCTAACTGGAACACACAGTTTGAAAAAAAATTGAAAAATCTTTAAATTGCCAACCAGTTAGAATGTGGATCAGGCATTGTAAGTTGATCCCTGACATAGCCACAAATACACATTAATAACAAATAAAAGAATTAGGAATGAGATAGAGGAAATATCAAAACAGTAAAACAATGGGAAGGGGAAACTAACGACAAGTCAAACTGTAACCACAACGAGACAGACAGTTTTGGAAAGAGTGCTTGTCTCCAAATAATGTATAATGGTATTTGCACTTTATGATAATACTGGACTTGGAGATGATGAGAATAAATAAACAACTTCCCCTGACGAGAGTTGGGACGAGGGTTTGGCTTCAGTTGGTTTGACAAAACGTGTGATCTCCATTAAAAATATCGTACAAACATCAATGAAAACCAGTTGGTCAGATGATTGTTTTGTTTTTTAAAACATGTATCCTTTCCTCACCATTCAGTGAAAAGTGAAATAGAGAAAACATACAACACACTCCACAGAAGATAGTCAAGTACACTTCATTCTTAAAACCAAATCATGTTATTTCTATTAATTCTACTATAAATAGTTCACTTTATATACTGTGGAAGTTGAAAAATATTGTTGATATTCTTTTAGTTATTTTTCTAAAATATTTGACAGCATATAGAGCATGTTAAGGGTATTAATTATCTGATTATAGTCCCACTCCAATCATCTTTTGATCTGTTCTAAAAGCGTTTCCAGGGGTCTTTTAATTATGATGATGTTATTTTTAGCATGTGTTGTTTTCTAGGACATAGTTTCAACAATTTGAATAAAAAAATATTAGGAAAGGCAATTTTAAACTTTATTCCATAATCAGATAAATGCCTTAATAAAAATGTTACAAACACAAAAAATACAATTTTCATTTGAGTGGGTTTTTAATGAAAAACAAGAACACAAAAAAATCTAAATAATGTACAACAACTGCATTTTTTTATCATAATTTGCATTGTCTTCAATTCTGTTTTTATCTTTTACTATTTCTTCTAAGCCCAAATTTGTCTGAGTCAGAATCACTGTTCTTCCAGAGTCTCAATGTACTAAGCATCTCACCTCACATTTACCCATAATGCACTGCAATTCTTAGTAAATAACTGAATATATTTTTTTTTTCTTTCAGAAAAGAAAAAATGAGTCCCTATAATCAGTAAGGACGTTCGTGTTACTTTAGCGAATCATCGTGATCAAAATACTTCCAATGTGAAACAGATTAGCCATGTATGTATTTTTTTGTCATTCTTGTAAAACATTACTCTTATAACGTGGTCTTTTCTCCCTTGGGTATTCTGAGGACACAAAGCAGAATCCTGGATTTGTTTGTTGTAGTCCTAAGGCTTCATGCAAACAAGGCTATTGATTCATGAGAACACAAACGCTCAAGCAGCAGCAGAAATTTACCATGTCTGTTTACAAGTTGTTTTTTTTTTTACTTTAATTGAATTTCTATAGACCACACAAAAACATTCTTTCATTTCCATTCTTCATTTCCTCTGAGTCTTAAATGTTTTAGTAGAATTAGCATATTAATTCAGTTTGGCTTCACACTACAAAACCCACAGACTTGAGTAGATGTGTACACAAATGACATTGAGGAAAAAGGCTGATTGTGTTCTGCAGCCATTCTTGTTTGGAAGTATAATGTAATAATTCCCCACAATAACCATCTCATAAGCCATCATGTAAAACAGCAGCATAGAGAACTAATGTGCTTATTCCGTTGCTAGTTTTTGTAGTGGTGCTTCTATTTAGGAAGCTTAGAGAAGGAGATGAGGCTTTTACATCAACGAAAAGGAAATTCATTTGTTTTTTTTTCTCTGTCATGCCTGTTGTTTCACTGTAAATTTATTGCCATTCGATTTTTAAAATGTTGTTGCAGATTTATAATCAGAAATTCTTGTTCTGGCAAATCTCATTAAAATCTAGATGAACCGAGAACAGTATTTATAGATCAAGAAAGCAACTGTAGAACTAGAATTAAAACTTTTTGCGTTTTAAATATTTGATGTAGCCGCAGCACTCTGATATGTATACTAGACTGTTTTGAACTTTAAGAAGGTTTTTTTTGTCTGTCCAGTGCATGGTAGATTAGTATGAACCTTTTTTTCCGTAAAAGCTTTTTGCCTTACAAGGTGGACTTTTACATCAATGAAAAGATCATAATGACTTTTCTAACTTCACTTTCCTTTTACAGCCATCCACTCTAATGAGGATAATTTCAATGTTGCTATGCAACACTCTGGCAACTTCATTGAACAATACTTTATTTTTACACACGTTATACACTTCAGATAATGTCAAAAGTTAAATTATAAAATAGCCAGTCTTGCACAGAAGCCCAAGAACATAATTCAAATAAAAGCAAATGTGTCTGGTTTGGTTGTGTGACTGCGGCAGACTGGCAACGTGACCAGGGTTTAGCCTGCCTTTGCCCATCGGTAGCTGGGATATGCTCCAGCAAACCCCATGACCCCAATAGGGATCCGGCGAGTTTAGAAAATGGATATGGAAGGCTGAGAATAATAGAAAAGAACTGAACAAGCAAATCATGACTGGTAAGTTTGGAAACACAGGTTCCCTTTTTTTACTGAAGTCAGTTGCATTCTAATAAAAAAATTTCCTGCTTTTAAAAAAATGTCTTTTTTCTGTTTAGTATCCACAGACTAAGGAATTCCATGAAAAAAAGTGTTTCACAATTGCTCTATTTCATTGCTGCTTGTTTTGAATCAGATTCAAAAGGGAAGAAAGTGATTTCATCCTGCTAAGAGGGTTTGACTTGGACTTTTTGACTGGTCTCTTTCATGCCTTGTAGTCTTTACTTTTTCTGATGCAACGCTATAATCTTTCAATCTTTTCTGATGTTCTAGTTTATGAATTTTAAGTGTAACTTGAGCAGCTCCCAGTGAGAGCACAAATCAGTTTTATGGGTGAGGATGTGCTTGTGTGTGCCTGTAGGAAAAGATAAGGTGACAGGCGGCTCTGAAGTCATCCTGCCTGTATCTTGCAGACAGGCCTATTTGCCCTGTGGGTGGTTTAACTAGACATCTGGTGAACTTGCATCAGATCCTGCAGGGCATTACGTCTGTCAGCACTCGCCTCAGCTGACCCTGGCTCAGCAGACCAAGATTTACATACTGTATTCTTGAATAAAAGGAGCAGTCACTGTGCTCCTGGTTGATATTAGATCAATTTGGAAAATTGAGATTAATTTGCCAGATTCAAGAACTTGGTGAAATGTACATCATGATTAAAGTCTAACACAAAGAAACATTAAACTAATAAGGTAAGAATAGAAAAAAAATATTAGAGTGGATTTGTGCATCCTGGTTTGCCCTTCTTCTTGTAAAATCCCTGGGTGGTTTCTACTTGGATACAACTCATTGTGTAGAATGCTGGGAAGATAAAAATCCTCAAATCAGAAACATTGAATTTAATCAGTGGCTGCACAACAAAATAATAAAGGACATTCTCTTCATCCGCCCTATTAGAACGACACTTTGAAAGAGATGTGAGAAACCTGGACTGATAAGCTCCTCCCCCCTGAAGTTCCAAACAGGAAGTATCAGCTGGCTCCAAGATTTTTCTATGAATGACATCACACACATCACACTCATAGTCTTATAAAGTCAATGGTTAGAACTGTACAAGTACATCTCAAAAATTGTAAATAAAATATGTATATTTTTTTCAATTAATTCAAACAATGAAAGCTGTAAATTATTTAAAATCATGACACATATGAAATAGAATAAACTAAACTATATGAAATGAAAACCTAAATATTGGTTCTAAAAAAAATAGGATATTGTGAAAAATAAACACTGGTGTTACACTCTAATCAGTTAATGGACTCAAAACACTTCTGACAATTTGAAGAGCCCAAATGGTCTCTCTCAGTCTCGTCAGTGGTGGACTGCTGACTTGACAAATTTTGAAAATGTATTGGCAATCTTCACAGCCCAAAAAAGGGTTATCGCTAAAGAGCTGGTTGTTCTGATGCTGCATCCAAGCATGTTAACAGAAAATTGAAAGGAAAAAAAATGTGGTAAGTGTACCATCAGCAGCGATCAATGCACACAACTGCATTCAAGAATTTGAGGGAGCTTCCAAAGGAGCAGACTGCTGAATTCTGTGCATCAAAATCCACCACATGTATACAATTGCTCGTCAAGGGGTTACAAACTGCTCAATTCTCATATTAAGCTACTCCTTAACCAGTGATGTCAGGAGGGTCTTACCTGGTCTAAGGAGAAAAAGAAGTAGACTGTTGTTCAATAGTCCAAAGTTCTCTTTTTAGATTCAGCCAAATCTTTTTTTCTTTAGAAAATTAAGATTCCAGAGTCTGGAAAGAAGAGTGGAGAGGCATGAGAATCCATGATGCTTAAAGTTCAGTATGAAGTTTCCACGGTCAGTGATGGTTTGGATGCCCTGTCATATGCTTAGTTCACCGTGTTTTCTGAAATCTACAGTCAATGTAGCCATCTAACAGGAAATTCTAAAGCTAAAAAAATCATCTCTATGTCGTAGCTCACCTTGTGTGGTCTTGCTCATTCCCAGATTTTTTAAAGTGTATATTTTGGCACTCAAACATTTTCAGAAATCAACATAATCAAAGAGTCCAGAAGGATGCAAACTTTTGAGTACCAGTGGACTCTTTGTGAACATTTTGAGCTTCACGTAGAGACAAAAAGTTTTACCACATTTTTTATGTCTGTGCCTCTTTTGTACAGAAATGTCTATCACAGTTTGTAAAGTCAGAGTTGCACCAAGCTGTATTTTCACCACAGAGAAACCTGCTTTTCTGCTTTACTGTTTGCAACTGGGCAATCCAAATGAATAGGCCTCAGAGCAGAGTTAGCACCTTTGCTGGGGGACAAGAATGCCTTGGAGAGAGTTTAGACTGCTTGAGAAGAAGTACTCTGTGGTTCTAAAGATGACTGCACAATGGCAAAATAGAGCTGTCTAGAGTATAAAAAAGGACTAAAGAAACAAGGATTAAAAATGACAGAGTGCATCTTTAAAAAGGAAAAGTATTTAAAAAAGATTCTAAGTTTTTATCGCCAAACAATATATTTTATTTTTTTGGTTGAAGCCTTCCAAATTTGATAGTGGAAGAACAGGAGCAAAAGAGGTGTCCTGTTGCCAATTGCAAAGCCTATCTGGCTCGTAAACATAGTAGTTAAGAGAATTAGGAAGTTAAATCACCTTCGAACATTATTGTCATTGTCTACACAGACATGAATTACATACAAAGTGTTTGGCTTTTTGCCTTACCCTTGGTGCTCTTCCAGCACTTCAAGTTACAAAGAGGTGTCATTATATTATATGCACTTTTGAGAAGACAGTAAAGCGTTTGGGACAATAACTCCAGTGCATTTTATTTGACATTATTCAGAGTCTAATTTGAACTGATAAGGCTTTCATTCTCCAACACTTTCTGCTCTGTTTCGCTTACAAAAATTACACTTTATATTTTAACATGGCTGTTTTTGACTTCTGATAGTCTCCTTAAAAGTTCTATGAAGCATTATGTTACAGAGCACAAAAGTGGGAGTAATAAATATGTGATTCTCAAATATTTGATGTGTGATTATCAAATTTAAAATACTCAAATCATACATTTTCAAGTATCAGCTACAGTTGCTTATTTCTGTCATTCTGGGACTTTTTTTAATAATTATGCCATACATTTTCTTTGAAAGCTCATTAAATGTAAATATCTAACTGTTTGTTAAAGAAAAGCTTCAAAACAAAGTACACAGATGAATAAATAGATCAAAAATAGTAAGCAAATAGTCTCAAAGCTATATGCCTGCACTCCAGAAGCATAACTGACAGTGTATTTGAAGGACACCCCAATTGATTTTTAGAACAATAACATCAAAGGGTCATCACAAAGCAGAGGGAAGCACTTTAACATCAAGTGCTATTGGTTAGGCTTTCTGGATGTATTCTGTCTGCAAACCAGGTTCAAATTTTTCATTAGTCATTGTACAATTTACCTGGAGACACCCAAGGGTGCAGCTATTTGATGACAGTGAAATTAATAACTTCCCAAAGCTTTTCCTGAGAAAGATCCTTTTGAGACTGCCCAAACTGTTCAGATTTTAATTAGAATTTAAATTTCTTTTCAAATTTGTCTTTGTAGTTGTGGAACTCAAAAGAAAAGAAATTAGAAGATAAACTGAAAAATGTTCAGTGATTATGTTCTGCGCCCACAACTCAGAGGAGGATTTCTAATGAACTTCTGCAGCTCTGCAGAAACTATAGAAACTATATTCTAGAACTAAAACTGGACATTAGAATTATGTTCTCACAGTCATTTGATAATGATGAATCCTGTTATTTGTGTCACAAAAAACAAGCAGAATGTTGATCTGTTCTTTTTTTCAAAAATTTCCTATTTGTAATTAGCCAACCTAGTTATTAAGAAAATATAGACAACATATTACAGATTTTTTTTATGTAACATGTAATTAAAATAAAGAAACTAACAGAAACAGAGGAAAAGAAGTAGAGAAAACAACTCAGGAAAAGATAAAACAAATATAAGAGAGAATTTAGAAAAAGATTTCTAAAAAATAAAATAGCCATTTGCTATAAGCTTATACACATTTTATGTACGGGTAAACTAAATAGTCCTTCCATTATTATTAAAAAAGATTATATCAGTAAAAATGCATGAAGTTTGTTTTCAGTGCAGATTCTGACATAGTTCTGCATTTATTAAAACATGTTTTAATTACTGAGTCAAAAGTAGAAACTGAGAACACGTTAGTATAATTCTAAGAAAAGAGATCTTCTGGGAAATAGATGACATTCATGAAAACAATCCAAGCCAAACATTTTCAAGCGTCTAAATACACTTTGTAAAGTTGATTTTAAGTTGATAAATGAAAAGTGTGTATTATCCTCACTAAAATAGACTTGCTACACTATAAATACAAAACAGAAACAATTTATAAAACAAGTATTGATTTGATTGAAACTTGAGATGCTTTACTCATTTTGAGCAGCTCTTAACCCCCTTCTATATCGACAGTAACTAGTGACTATGTATTTTCTGAAAGGTATGGCTCTATTTAAACAGATGCAAAAAAATGACTTGAACCCCATTTGTTCTTGCTTATCTGAACTCTTTTTTGCTAAGAAAGATAAATCAGAGATTGCTCCGGGGCAAATGAAATATTGCTCTTTTTTCAAACAGTCAGCAAACTGAGCCGTATCTGTGAAGTCAGCATGTCCTGTTTTAACATCTCTGTCCCCAAACATCAAAGTGAGCTACAGCAGATGCTGCCAAAGCAGCCTTTTTCACAATCAGGAATGCTCAGAGCAACAACATTACCAGGAAAAAGAAAAAATCTCTGCCTTGTATTTACACTGTACTGGCTTGTTCAGGTATTCTAGTGACTGAACATGCAATACTTAAAATTACATTGAAAATAAAACAAAATTGCCATAATAAGATAATTTGTCACACACCAGCTTCATTGCACTTTTCAAGTAAACTCTGACAGATGATAGCTGCTTTCCTCCTTTTAAATGTTGCATTTGTCATGTGTTTCCGTTGAACTGTTTGGTCTACCTCACAGTGCATTTTTCAGATAGTCTTCAAACAGAATTGCACTCTTGGCAGTGTTGTAAGCTCCTCAGAAAGTAGCTATTGGTTGAACTAAGTACATGTCACTAAATTACTCCATTGCCTAATTTGAATTTAATTTTCCAGGGCAAATAAGCAGAAAATTATAAAAGCTAAATGAAATAAAAATAATCCTCTTCTGTTATCCACGCTTGAGACTGGCAAATTGATTCAAAAGATACACTTTCATTTCAACTTTGTTCTGCTCTGCAAGTCGCAGAAGTACACAATGGGTAATGTAGTTAATGAGTCAGAGTGACTGTTGTGCGTCAAGTGCAGCAATTTATTTAGGTGAACTCCATCCATTTTCTTAATCTGCTGAATCTACGGGGCTGCTGGATTCTATCCCAGTTAATGTTGGGCAAAGAGCCACACAACCAAACACTTACATTTACACCTAGGGACAATTTAGAATCACCAATTACATGTGAAGCATGTTTTCTGAGTGTCTGGAGAAAACCCACGCTCCACTCAAAAGGGAACCAGCCAGGTTTTGAACCAGGTCCTTATTGTGAGACCCCTATGTAGCTCTATTTTGAAATCCCACACTGTAAAACTGGATGGTATCTGCGGTGACATTGGGATTCATGTGCACTTTTGATGTGGTGTAGAGCAGCAAACAAAGATAAAAGACTTTAAACAACATGGAATTGTGACAAAATTAGGGGTCATATTAATACGTGATTGTCAGAAGACTAGTTTAATTCTTTATCCTTTTTGTTTTTAACATTTCAACTGTGACTTAAAGTGTGGATGCCATGCTTTGGACAACTTTGTCAAATAAAAAAGCCCTTTAAACGCTGATTCTATTGATACCAATAGTTTGCGTCGAAAAAATCGAGAAGCATATGAAAAATAGACATCTTTGAAGGAATCAGAGATTTGGATCTGCCAGCTAGGCGCGGGCTGAAGTGAACCGATATGACCTGTGGCGTAACGAGCGTTGCCTTTGCCAGTTAACGCTTAGGACAGCATGTAAACAAAACAGGTAGTCTTCGTTTCTCTCGTGTTTAAATCTTTTAATCATCAACATGCCAAGTCGTTGTGTGGCAGCTGGATGTAGCAATACATCTAGTGAAAGTGTATCTGTGTATAAAATTCCCAAAACAAAGAAGCGCTGCTGAAAAGGGAACATTTAAGAAGGTGGGCGAAGGATTTTTCCCTCCAGATGATCTGGGAAAGTCTGGATTTTCGAAGGGACAAAAACCGGGACACAAGCGAAAATTTTTGAACGAGAGTTGGGAGGAGGATTTTGGCTTCTGGTCGAGGAAAGCGGGTGAGCTGAGCTGACGAGACGTTCTGAAGTCGGACAGGACGGCGCTGGGTGATTAGGAGGCGGGGAGCTGCTAAAGCCCAGGCTAGTGTGCATCCGCGATGGATCACATTGGTAGTAGTCGTGTTTTCTGTTGTCCTTGGATCCAACTGGATTATTTCAACGCACTCAATGTTTTGCAAGAGAAGCAACAGTTCTGCAACGTTTTTTCTTTCCTTTTGCTTTTGAGGTGCGATACCGTGGTAAACTAGACTGTGACGGTAGCGGCGCGCGAGAAAAGGGATTTCAAACTGGTTCAAACAGGTAAAACTGTTAATGTTCTGCGCAGTTGTTAATGGTATACGACTTTGTTAACTAAAGAGTAGTAATATCTGGGAAACTTTTATTATTTTGTGACATTTATTTTGTAACTTGGGTTGAAAACCAGTGTTTACCTTTGTTTAGATTAGGCCAAAAGGGGACATTTTGAGTATATTTTAGGGTAAGTGGAGTAATTTAATTTTATACATTTTTAGACTTACTGAGTCACTTGAATCTTCATGCTGACTGTCGTCATCGGCATCACTAGACCTACTACTTTCTGCTATACTATATCCTCCTCACTTGTAAAAGGGTTGAATCGTCACGGTTGCAAGAGTGAGACTCATCATCATGATAATCTCACTTAACTTTCCTCTTCATCTTTCTGCTCATCTGATGATAAATCGCTAATAGAGACGGTAGCATCACTCTGTGTAGCTATCGATTGCTAACGCCATGTTGTCTGCCTTGTCTTCCTTCGTTCACGTCACAAACAGGGGCGGAGTCGGCGGAATCACGTGAAACCAATGACGATCACGTTGTTTATATTGCGTTTTTAAGCTATTTATTCTTTTGAAAAATATTAAAAACAATCGCAACATGAAATGAAGACTATTTACTATATTTTGGCTTATTAAAAATGAGCTTCATGTCACCCCACACTTTAAGGGCTATCCTCAGTTGTGAATGTCATAAAATGATGTAAACTTGTTGGAAACTAAAAGACATGACAACAATCCTAAACCTAAAATCATGATTTCCAAAAGAAGTAAGACTATAAAAACTATGAAAACTATAAAACAACAGATACAATTTTATGTCAGGAACTGATGGTAATGGACCCAAGATGCAGGAGACCATGTGAGGATGGAGCACTTTAGTTTGGTTTTCACTTGTGTTCTTGTTTATTTTGCCGATTTCCTTCTGTCAGTCATACGAGGTTTAGGTTGCCAATCATCCTAACTGTTTTAATTTGGACTGATGATCCTCAGTGTATTTAAGTGTTGGGTTTTTAGTTCTTCCAATGTTTAAAGTTATATATTAAATGTTTAAGTTTCCATGACTAAGTCTGCTCTACTGTAAATTGGGTTCTACACCACTAGTTCCTGCACAAACTAGGCTTTGTGGCAGAAACATGAACATGTAATAAAGCTGGTCATGACCAACCCATACCCTAAGGGAGCAACATCAGGATGACCCGGTGAGTAGAAAAACCGACACTCAGACTGTGTCTAAATTCACTCACTGCTCAGTAATCCCCAAACAGTTATTCAGTATGGGATTATCTGTAACTGAATTTTATTGTACTTTGTTAACATGCTCTCTACTTTTTATTCATTTTATTTTATCTATAAAGTTCTGAATTCAAAATTATGTGCTCTAACTGAATTGACAAACCATAATGTGTGCTACTTCATTCCTTATTAAATAAATCTTTTTAAAGTGTGACGCTGCACTGCATGTGGTCATGTCCCTATGGAAATGACTAAGAACACCTCCCTCTGAGTTTGGTTCCTAAAGCCCACGCCAGTGTCTTTGCTCGCTTTCTCTCTGCTCCCTTTCCAATATTTTATTTTTTCATGTTTTTCACAATTTTCATACATTTTTATTCTTGCGTTGCCTCCTTTATTATTCCATCACAATGCCACCTCTGGCCTTTTACCACCTAATTTTGAGATTAAATTAAATCTAAAAAGGTAAACTAAAAAATTATTGTTGTGTTTTTCATTTATTAAAAATGTGATAATTAAATTTGAACGCAAAACATTGTGAAATTGTATTTATTTTTCCCAATTCTTGGTCTAACCGGTCTTGCTTTCCAAATTTTGAAGTTTACCAACAACTTTTCCAGTTTTGTGCCCATTTTCGGCATTGGCTGTTGCCTGTACCACCCAATGGGGTCTCTAATCATTTTACCAAGACATACAGATGGATTCTTCAATTTTGCCTCAAAGACAAAGCTTCACACAGTGGACAAGATCCAGGACGGCAAACTTTTTCATTGAGCCTGGGAGGAACAACTTACACAGCAGTGTCTTTTTGAGTGTCAGAAAGCTCGGAGGCATGTTTAGTGATGGGCAATAACTTGATCTACATGCTTGTTTACTGTAAACTGTAAACTCTTTTATATCAAATGGATTTCAAAAAAACTTAAATGAAAAAATGAATTGGCACAAAAAGCATGGAACTCTTGATTTTCTTCTTTAATTGTTGTGTGATTTTAGTCTCTCAGAAGACATGAATATGGAGTTTGTTAATGTCTTTTTTCTGTTTTTTCCTATTTTTGGAATAACCTAAAGAAACAGTCAGTTTTCTTTAATTTTTTTAATGATACAACAAATTCAGATGGGTTTGTACCAACATTAACAGACAGTACATTTATTTAAAATGAATTAGTAATCTCAAGGAGATTGATCAGCTTTGACTTTCTCAAGGAAGCCAGTGCTACCTATGACACGCTACTTAACTTAAATGTACATGTACATTACTTTATAGTATTATACAACAAGACATTAACATCTGCGTTCTACCCTTTACACAAAATCAAATCTAATTAAGCTTATCCTTTTTTATATACTAAAAACTGTTTTTCTTTTGCATTGTGATTATCTGACATGGCGTCACCAAAGTATAACTTTGGTCCTGCAGCTCAGAAAAATGTAAACCTAAAAATTTAGTTATAACTCTTATAGCATAATACCAAACCAATAAATAGCATTTTAAAATGGGTAAATCTCAAGATCTTAGATTTCCGACTTTAGCAGCAATTTCCTGTTATACTTGAAGAAATTGTATATTTATTTCACTGATATATTCTTTGTGCTTAGTTTTTTCTTTTCATGGATACTTCTTTGCACATTTTTTTCTTTTTCTGTCATTTCTTTTTAGCTGAATTGAATTTCCCCACATTTGGATCAAAAAAGAAATATCTTATTTTACCTTATTTCCTTACTAATGTCTGAACAACAAACTGAACAAATTCAACTTCTCAATTTTGCAGCTGAACTGCTGACGGAGACTATTTTAGTATAAACCTCATCAATAGATTGCAAACAAAGGTTTAGCTTAGAACACAAGCAGTCAAAAACTAAGGAATTCTGATTTAATGTTAAAGGTAATTTTAAAACAACGGAAAAGTAAATTATAAGCAGAACTATAAAAAAATGACCAACATGTTCACAAATTTGTATTTAGGATTAAGCAATAGTTCCTATTTTTCACCAGATTAGCGCTCTGAGCGTAAGAAAATGCAGTGAAATGTGAAAAAAATAAATAAATGAAACTCAGTTAATTTAAAAGTATTAACTAAGCCAGCTGCTGCTATTGATTATGTTTCTTGGACCATTATATTGTCCTGTGAAGGACTTGGTTTTATGTACTGCTTATCACGTTTAACGGCAGAAATAAAGCACAGAAGTGGTTCTTTTGTTGGTATTCCAGGGAGTTTAGGTGCTTTTTCAAGCGTGCTTGTAATACTTGTATTGTTCTGCGGAGAACATTTGTTCAACATCTGAATATTACGAACAGCGTGTGTTGCTTTCAAATTGAAGCTGGTGTTCTGAAATGAGTGTTGGTGTGATTTCTTCTTTTTTTTATACAACACCTTTGTTTTCCCTTTTTTTTTACCTTCTTCCCTTTACCATAATTCCCTTGAAGCATCAAAACAGGCCCATACCATGATTTGAGAAATTGGATATGCCGGGATGGCCAGGGTGCAGCGGTAGGGTGGTCGGCCTCCAATCAGATGTTGCAGGTTCAATTTCTGCCTTGTGTCGAAGTCTCCCTGGGGAAGACACTGAACCTTGCCTCTGGTGGAAGGTTGGCGCCGTAATGTTGGAAACGCGAACCACCACCAGCCAGTCATGCGTTTGTATTTGTAAAAGCGCTTTGGGCTTTCAGGAAGGTAGAGAAGCAAAACATTGGTGTCATCTCTGCAAATGTCTGAGCTTCAGTGATTTACATAGCAGATAGAAGATCAATTATGTAAATTAAAAATAGTAAATGTACTAAAATAGATCCTTGAGGTACGCCACATTTCATTATATTTCTTTCTGAATCATAACCATTCATGTTTTAGTTTTAATATAAAGGATTGAGAAACTGAGAGGGTTGAGGGATGGGTTACGAGGTGCATGGTCATTGAATATTTGTGTGTAAATGAATTTGTTTTTAGAAGGTTTTCATATTTTATAAAGTTTTTATTTGCCACTTGTTTTTATTAACAGTGCTTTGAGCTGATTTGGAGTCTAAAGCAATTCAATGTATAAAATTTGGTTTGTTTTGATTTGAAATGTTTCGGTCTGCTTGAGACTTAAGTTTGTTGGATATCTTACAGCACATTTTATCATTGGTTCCCTTTAAAACAATCCAAATATTAAGCTAAATATATTTTTTTTTAAAACACCACCCTTTAAGCACTAAAATATCTAAAATTTCTATTTTACAAAACATTCCCAAGGAAAAAGGTATGTCATCAAATTCTCACATTTGATTTTCTTTAAAGTCCTCATATAAAATCATGTAACAACACAGTTTTGTGGTAAAATTATCAAACTGTGGTAGTTAAAAAAATATGAAAACACATTAAAATGACAACATCTTCAAGTCACATTTTCATGTCTTTCCCAATGGAATAAACATAGTTTTAATTAAACACTGGTGTAATAAAAATGTGTGTCACATTGGAAAAAAATGGGTGAATGCTGGAATTTTACAGAGGCCATCATTAAAGCGTATGTATAATCAGTTTATCTGTTACCCAAATCACTGTAAAGCCTTATTTTGGAGTAGCCAGGGGATCTGTCTCTGCACATTAAGGTGGTTTTGATGAACGATTTTAATGCTGCGTAAACAGAAAATTGAAGGTAGGAAAGGCAGACGATGACAGTTGCTTTGGGCTTTTGTAAGGAGCTGCTCCACTTAACTAGAAGATGAGTAACAGGGAGAGCAGAGATGATTTAGGAGCTCTATGAAGTAATGTGGCAGACTGAATATATTCAGTGATGAAGAAGATTGTCATTATGTTAGAGTCTTGTGAGCTTGTAGTTTTACAATGAAGTCAGTGGAGCTGAGCCTTAATGTGTCAAATGAAGTGGGAAAAGGGTGCAGATATAACAAGTTTAAAAAGGAAGAAGTATGAAAGTTGAAGCAAAAAAAGGAGAAAGAAGGACTTGTAGGTTGCATTATATTTTTGTAAATTAAAAAAAATGCATTTCATTCCCTATTCGGTCCAGTTAGAACCTGGAACCATTGCTACTGGTAAACATGTTAAAACAAATCTAAATTTTAGCACAAATAATTAGTAGAAGAAAAAAAAAACTTTGTGTCAGAGTGTTTTTTCAGACTTTAGACTTGGAGACGGGCGAAATTTACAACTATTTAAAGACCCACTCCAATGAAAGTTGTGTTTTTGGTGTTTTAACATGTTCTTATAGCATTTGTCTTATGATAGGGGACATATATAAAGACAATTAAGATTAAAATGGTATCTTTTGAGTTGTGTAATGGGAGCAGACAAAAAATGCCACTGGAAAAAGCCTGTAGCAGTGACATAGGTTGGTGGGCAACAAGCTCCCTGCTCCATTGTCATGCATCCACTTGCAGACAAATAGATCCATGTACGTCTTCATTTTTTCCTCATCGAGCTACCATCTGGCTCAAAACTGTATGACTGGATAGCCCCATTTTTGTTGCACTGGCAATGTTAGATTGGTGCTGTGAGGGGGTGTAAGCTAGCAGGAAAGAATGTAAACGAATGGATAATGGGAAATTGGTTACTCCATGCCAAGAGTTCTGCCCACAACTCAGAGGCAAATTTCTGATGACCTAGTGCCGCTCTGCAGAAACTAAGTCCTAGAAAATGCACAGGTTTTATATTTATTATTTTATTATAGCTACAGCTTAATAATCATATTTAAAAGATCATTGGGAATTTTTACAATAGATCAACAGAGTGGAACTTTACCTGGTGTTAATTTAATCATTATGTAACACAACTAAGGCTACGCTCTTTAACTAGACAGAAAAGTATCCATCTCCAGGACATGCAGCTAGACATGGAGTAGGCAAGAAGAATAGTGTGTTGAAATAAAACATTAACAAAACAGCATTGCCATGGTTTTAAATGACCTATCGCGTGAGTTGGTTTATTTGCATATTTAGGATTTAATAGAAACAGTGTAGTTGCAAAATTGTGTTCTAGAATTTCGAAAACGTTTTACGCATATGTGTAATGTAGACGCAGTGATTCGTTCAAGTTCTAAGATGAATTGTGTTCTCTCGTCTACAGATCCAGAATTATGTGAGGTTTATAATGTTTCTAGAGTTCTGTGGTGGATTTTAGTGCCATAACTCCCCACTGCAGTTCAATAGGTAGCTTGCCATCCAATGTACTAGAGGTGATAGGTTGAAGAGGGAATTGAATCCAAAAGGTGAACAGAAACAACCAAAAACAGAAGTGCAGCTGAGTGGTTGTTCTATTCAGGTTTTTGGTTTGAACAGCAAATGCTTCAGCAAAGAGGTATATCATCATGGCAAGATGCCGTTTCAAGCACAGCCAGCTGCAGCAAAGAGAAGCAACCGAAGGCAGGAAGCAGGAAGTCAGGAATACACTGACCGGGTGTTATAGCAGCACATGACCCACAGCTTAATAAAAAGGTTGGGGATTGGAAATTAGTTGGCTTTACTGGGTTGCAAAAATGACACATTTAATTAACTTATTCAATACCAAGAATGTATTTGTGCACAGCTTCCCCTTTTTTTTTTTCAAATAACTGGTCAGTGTTGTACGATATGCACATCAGGGAAAGGAAAATAATTTTCTCAATTTCTCATTCTTAATTAATGGTTTGATGTCAGAAATAGGAAGAAGCTCATTGATAGACTTTCTTGACACAACACTAAAGTTAATTTGGTAGGGATGTTTATCTGGTATTGTCTTCCACTGGACTCCTTCTAAATTGTACAAAAATGTTTAAGGTTTTAGCAAGTTGTCTATTTCACCTAAAATGGGACTTTTACATTGGATTTTGGAGTGTGGTTTATTTAATTTCATTAACAGAAAAATGTGATCTTCACCAGAAAGCTCTAATATGTCATAACCCTTTTCTTCACAGACTCCTTAACCAAACTCATTTTATTGTTCTGTCACATGCGTCTCCAAAAAAACAACAAACCACCTGAATGTCTGCTCTCATACGATGAAATTACCTTTAGTAGCAGCAATATCATGGGTCCCCTTTTAGCCTCTATAGTGTCACACCACATCATTCACTGCAACACACTGGCTCTGTTTAGCAACCATTTCTGTCATTTCATGTTGTTTTCTCTCAAACAAGATACACATTTTTATCTGTTGGATTTGGACATCCGTTAGCCATGAACACTGCCGTTTTATCTCTGCTTACAAAAAGCCCTGCCAAAGCATGCGCTGATCCTTGTAAACTACTCACTTCCAGCTGTTGTTTTTTTATTGACCACATTCTTTTTATTTGCACATTTCTTGTTATCCCACAGAGTGTTAAAACAGCATGAATATGAAAAGTTTATTCCAAAGCCAACAAGACAACACATCTAAACTCTCCTCTTTGTTATGCAGCTGAAGCTTCAGGTTCAGAAGATGTCAGAACCAATCCATAGAACTAATGCAGAACCAAATCAAATCCTCCAAAAAACAACAAAAATGAAAAAGAAAGAAGCTAAAAAAAACAGATAACGGTCACACACTATGAAATTCACTCTGAAAGAACTTTGGTTGCATTTCAGCTTATTTTGAAGCTTCAGTTCTCTCCTCAAGTCTTTCTTTATCACGTTCAGCTACTCCTTCAGGCTTTCTGACGATCAAGCGTTTAAAATTGGAGAAACACATAAACAGCCTAGTGGGCATGGTGTTCACCACACTGAAATAAATTTAGTTTGTGACACTTTTTACTGATGTCTGTGTTCTTAACGGAGAGCGTTTATGGCCTCAAAGCACCATTGCAGGTTTGTTTTTATACAACAATAACATGCTTCATGATGCATCATAATTCACACCCAAATTTATATAGACATTATTCTGAAAAAAGACCAAATATGACCAAGTGAGTTGTAGCCCAGAAAGCTGAAAAGTGTAATGGAGCAACATGGAGCTCTGCCTCGTTTGGAACTGCCAGAACTGTAAACACAGATAGCAGTAAATCTATACTCTTTTGATCATTTAATAAAATGTATCACATGGAAATAATTTCAATCAGAGGAGCTGTTATCAGCTTTATGGTGAACAAAAATAATCAGTCTTTTTACCTGACGAGACACAACTAAGGACAAAGCTCAAGAATGAAGCTTAGCTGTTCTGTAAATGTCTGCATGGATTCATCCATTATTTACAGTCAAGTCAGACTGAAAAAAAAAACATTTAAATGCTTAAAGTCACACTAGGAAAAAGAACAAACTGATTGAACACCTAATTTGTCAAATAAATGTTTGTTTAAACTGAATGTAGCGTTTGTTCAAATAAAATGAGCTAATTAGATTTTTAAGCTTCTGCTTAAAAAACAATGTGCAATTGTTTACATCTTCCCAGATAAAATATTTAAATTTAGTATCAGTTTTCACTATGTGCTGTTGTACTGGTTGTGTACTACAGTTGATTTGTAATTTGCAATAATGTTACAGAGCGTTGAAATTATTTTAATGTGAGCAATTAAGGGAGATCCACCATGGATAAGCGCCTGTAATGGAAAGTTGTCGATGACCAAGACACAAAATCTGTTGATCTAATTGACTGAAAAAATAATTTGCATGAAGAAACAAATTTAATTTGAACATGTGATCGTAAGAATGTACTCTGTAGAACTACAAAAAAAACAACAAAAAAAACTTTTCAGCCATGTTTAGATGCAATGCTTTGGAGGAAATAAGCATATCCACTCCTGCTTGTGTAAAATTGCATAAATATCTTTTGAAAATTCAAAATGTTTCTGTTCTTTTTAACCAAAAACACTCGCTATTATGTTGATAAGATCAAGAATTTGGGATCTTATTTCACCAGGCAGAATAAAACAAGCACCAGTTCAAATATGAAATAACAAACAAAAGGGTCTCTAATTAAGAAGGATAAACAGGCTTAGTTAACAATTGTGCTCTCCTAGGCACTTTAACATTGGGAGTTGGGTCATCTAGACCCACTAGACAGTACGCTGAACCTTTTGTCTTCAATGATTTGTGATCTTCACTGGTGTCCATGGATTACATGAAATCTTTCCACCTTTATCCACCTTTGTCTATTATATATTAACAAAGCCTACAAGTACAAATCGAACCTCTGACTACCAAAACAAGAAAAAAGAGAAAATAAAGGAGAAGAAAAAATGAATTTTGAAAAATGGGTCCCCCCCCCCTGCAGGCTCTGTACAAAACAGTATCAGATTGACACCCATGAGCCAAGCCAGTTTTCTAACCACAGAACAAGGCTCCTTTTTCACCAGATCATCCTCACCTGGTCTATGGATTGGTTCTGACCCTAACAATTTGAGAGATTGAAACCAAAAAATCCATATTTAACAGTCTTTTAACACACAAGTGTCACTCTACATAAGAAGATATTTATTTGTTAATGTTTGACCATACATTTCACCAACCATTTTCACCTAACTTCAGTATCATACTTGTATTGTAGAACATTGTTCAGAAGCATTTTTGGAATTTAAAAAACCTGAGTACAGTCTAAAGGAGAAGATATCTCAAAGTATTTGCATCAATTTTTTTCTTTCAAGCAGAGCATTGTAGTTCATTGACTGTTGCCAAAATTCACTGCTACGAATTTGGGATGTTATTTCTCCAGGCAGAATAAAAAAAGCACAAGTTCAATCTGAAATGGGAGACAAATTCTGTGACATGCAGCACCCCTGCAGCCTGCTTAGCTAATCTCAGCTGGAGTTTTGCAGACATCTCAAGCTTTGTTTTCCTAAGAAAACGGTTGAATTTTGCATCTTTCTCTGCAGTGACCAAACAAAGGTTCTACTTTTAGGAAGAATTTGCACATTGTGCCAAAATACCAGTTTCACATGATAATATTAGGGAATCATTATTGCCTAAGAGCCAATGGTGTAAGTGTATTCTTTCCAATAAATAGGTCACACACTGGACCAGCAACGCTCTCCGGTTTGGTGCTCTGGCACTTCCGCGTTGGGTCAACAGCTTATTGGGACTCCAAATTCTGCATTGTGGGCGTGGCCATCCGTTTACTTACTTTTTACTTTAACAGATTTGTTTGTGGGTTGATTTTTAAGGGTTCTGATAAGATTTGCTGTCCAGTGCTGCCCTATATTGGGTTTGGCCTCGTCATCACTTTGGCTTTAGTTTATTTTTTCATTTTCATTTTTTATTTTTTATTTTACCAGAGTTGCTATTTTTAATTTGCTTACTTTGCTAACGTTCCAGCCTTTTTAATCAGCAATTTATTTTTTTAAATGTTAAAATACCTTGAAACTGAAGGGTTTTTTCAGTCCGTCTAAGTGGTACAGAATAGCTCACTGAATTGCTCCAATTTCATACTTTTTTAGGTAAGACAACTTTCTTCAAAGCTATTTTCTGGCTTCCTTTTGCCCATGTGGGTGCAGAGTAAGACATGCTGGGATAACAGCAATGAAGCTAAACTCTTAGGCCTTTGCACTTGACAGCTCAGTGCAAAGGGACCTGCTCTCTGCTTAGGCCAGGGGGAGGGAGAGAGGTAGTTTTCTCATGACGGCATGCAATCTTTACCTGCCAATCTGTCAACATACAAAATATGTTTCTCCGCTTTATTTTAGGGAAAAGAAACTTTGTGGGAAACCAATCTTTAAGGATTTTCTGTATCTAATTTTGATCTAATTTGAAGAACTTTTACTATTAAAACATTTCAATCTTATTAAGTTACATGTTCTAATAGAAACTGCAAAGATAAACGGGCTATTTCAATGCACAACTTCCACAACTAGGCTCACATCAGGCAATAGAAACTCAACATTTGCAAAGTAAAGTCAGCCACAGAATGGGTTTAATCTCCCAACTAAATTAAATTTGTCATTGTAACATTGTCTGACGGGCTCAGAGCTCACAGGAGAAGGGATTAGGCTGCTGCTTTAGACTCCCTTTTCTTCACTTCTATTCTCTTTGCTCTTATAATGGAGTGTCTTTAAGCATAATTAAACATTTCTCTGCGATTCAGCAGACACTGGTCCATAATTGTGCATGCAAACATGTTCATGCACAGATTCTGTCATTGTTATATTCATCTTTATCAATTTGTTTCACTGATTTTGTGGGCATTTCATTTTGCAACAGGTTTTGTTTTAACCACATCTGGTCATTTATCATTGAATAGCAAGTATTTTTATATGTATTAATGTGTTAGCAGGAACCTATGGCATTTTATAACAAGTTAAATAATTTAGTTGTAATTTGACTCATCGATATGTAGCAGAAATGAGGATACATAAAGGATTTGGAATATGCTTCTCCTCCACCTGCATGCAATTCAACATCTAAAGGTTCCTTGGTCTCATAACTGTTCTTTTGTTGGAGTCTAATGCTCAAATTAAAACCAAATGTTGTTTATGGTAACACTTTTGAAGTCTAAAGTCTGGAATTTCTGTCCTAGCTCCTCTTTCAATGTCCCCAACAAGGTTAGCTGTTGAGCGTCTTAATTAAAAGTCACTTATTTCCACAAACAAATTTAATCAAGCAAAACACACCCTATTGTTGTGTTGCAAATGTCTTTTTTTGTCTCAATTTCTGACTACTGTTCAGTTCCCACCTGGCTCCGATATTGTGGAGTAACAAAATAATGGGAAAACAAAAGCGGGAAAACTTAAACTAAAAGGTTTATTCACACAAATAAAGGTAAAGGTTAAGAGAAATCAGATTAAAAAGAGCCTCAGGGAGAGCCAAGGCTAAAATAACAAACAAAAGGGTCTCTGATTAAGAAGGAAAAAAAGCTTAGTTTATATTAACAAAGCCTGCAAATACAAATCTAACCTCTGACTACCAAAACAAGAAAAAAAAAAAAAAAAAGGAGAAGAAAAATGAATTTTAAAAAATGGGTGTCCCCCCTGCAGGTTCTGTACAAAACAGTATCAGATTGACACCCATGAGCCAAGCCGGTTTTCTAACCACAAAACAAGGCTCCTTTTTCACCAGATCATCCTCACCTGGGGCCTCATTTTTTAAATGTTGCGTACACACAAAAGAAGGCGTACGCCACTCTCTACGCAATAATTGATATTTATAAAAGGCAAATTTGACGGGAAAAGGTGCGTCCTTCACTCAAACTTTGATCCAGGCGTACGCACAAAAACGGGTGAAATGAGAAATGGCGACACCGTGGGCAGATGGAAGAAAGTGACAGTGTGTGCCAAATCGTGCTGGCATGTGCTGTGCTACACAATGTGGCACAGCTTAAAAACGTGCGTGCCTCTACCCTCTGGCGCGGATTGCTGTGTTGGCCCCGATCCTGAACCCCATCCCCACACATTTGAGCCAAAAGGCTGCTGCTGTGCGCCAGCGTTTGGAAGTGATGCGTCGCTTGTAAAGAACAACAAAGGGTGTGAAAAATATTATTTATTCAAGAATTCCCTGATCGAGTAGTTTATTTCAGTCAGGGCAGTCTTGTTTTTTGCCCAACTCCTTGGCCACCTCTCTGATTGAACTAATGACTTCCCTCTGCATTTCAAGGACTGCATCGGTGAGGACACGTCCACTGCTGGAGGGTTGAGAGCCGCGTGCCGTGGAGACGCTGGGTCCAGACGGCTGCTCACCTGCATCATCGTAACCACTGGCCCCGCTGGAACACCCAGAAACTAAAATAAAATTGTTTTATATAAATAAACTGTTATTGTGTAGCCTGCATACATGTGACTTGACTGCATTCAATTATTTCTCTTACCTGTGTCACCCGGTGCATCTGGCGCGTCGGTGTCCCCCACTGACTCTGTCACCACGCCACTTAATAGGGATTGCCCAATAATTGCGGCCAGTCTTTCATCAAGAGGGGTCAGCTCCGGTCTCCCCTTTCCCCCACCCGTGGCAGACACACTCTGGCGATGGAGCGCTAGACGTCTTTTCGCCTCGACTTTGATGTCGGACCATTTCTTTTTTATTTCGGCCACGGCCCTAGGTTGTGTGGCTACAGCATTTACGGCGTCTGCCACCGTTTGCCACTCAAGTGCCTTTTTTGGCATTAGTAATGCCCACACTTTGCCCTCCAAACAACATTTTTCTCCTCTTTTCCACCTCGCCAATGATAACTTCTACTTCACATTGAGTGAAATTACGTTTTTTTGATTTCCTCTCGGTGTGTGCCATGGTTTTGCAATCAAAGAATAATAATTTGTGGGCGTTTCACGGACTATTCATGGGCAACTATGGACGTGTCATGAAGCCGCAAAAGCTGCGCTACATTTAGAATTGATTGCGATTTATTAAGGGAAAGATGCGTAGGATGTGCGTGCACACGGTTTTATAAATCCGAATATTTCTGTGCGTACGCACATCCTATGTTTCATCCGTACGTCACTTCTGACGCAAATCCTACGCAAAGTTTTATAAATGAGGCCCCTGGTTTGGAATTAAAAAAACCTGAGTACAGTCTAAAAGAGAACATATCTTAAAGTATTTTTATCATTTTTTTTTCTTTGAAACAGAATAATGTGATTCATTGACTTTTGCCAAAATTCCCTGCAAACACTTTTTTTTTCTTCTTCCAAAAAATGGGATCAAAGCCGGAGCCTTTTGGCACAGATGATAGAAAAAAATACTTGATCTATTCTATTCAATTCACTTTATTTGTATAGCCCAAAATGACAACAACAGTCATCTTGATGGGTTTTGTGTGGATAAATGTAGGGTAAAACATAAAAAAATAAAAGGATCACGAACACACAATTCAAGAGAAGGATTCTAAACTGAACTAACAAAACTAAAATTGGACATCCCTGCCCTTAGACCCCACTTCGCGGTAAGGAAAAACTCCTAAAAAAACGGATTCCGGAAAAAACCAAGAAACCTCAGGGGTGCCCACATGAAGGAGGGATCCTCCCCCAGGATGGACAGGGAATGCCAGAACTCATAGAGAATAATTAGCTTATCTAAATCTACAACTACACATTTAAAGTCCAATAGATGAGCTTCATCCGGATGGAGCCAGGGGGCGGCTGGGGGCGCGAGACGAGCCAGACACAGGATCCACAGCCAAGTGTAGGAGCAGAAGTAGAGACGAGGTATACGGCCAGGTACAGAGCAGAGACGAGCCAGATGCAGGATCTACAGTCAAGTGCAGGAGGAGTAATTGAGGCGAGCTAGAGACGAGGTACACGGCCAGGTACAGGAGCACGGATGAGCCAACTGGATATCTAGAAGTACTCCCACTCTGCTGGAAAGGAGTGGGAAAGAGGGAAAGTACATGAATCGCACTGCACCAAACAGAGGCATGGAGAACTAAATAATTAATAAATTATG
Source organism: Oryzias sinensis (assembly GCA_037389245.1). Lineage (NCBI taxonomy): Eukaryota > Metazoa > Chordata > Actinopteri > Beloniformes > Adrianichthyidae > Oryzias > Oryzias sinensis. The sequence continues at coordinate 16,655,081 of CM074496.1, read as the reverse complement.
AAGAATAGAGGAGAGAAGGAGAGGAGAAGTAGATGAGAGTAGAGGACAGATCCCCAGTTCACCATACTTTCCCCAGGTTCTGTTAAGGGTTAAGTTAAGGGATCAGGTCAGGGCAGGGCTTAAGGGCGGGGGGGGGTTGTCGGTTGTCTTTGGGTATGGTCGTGGATAGGTTGTAATTTAGGCAGGATCTGGAGGTCCCTTGAAAATATTTGCGTGGTTGCAATGGGATCAAATCGTCCCTTGAAGTGTGTGTGGTGCAAGAGTCAGGTCGGGTTAGGTCAAGTCAGGTCAGGTCGAATCATGTCCAAGATGGGTTAAGATGCAGTCAGGAAACATAATATCAATAAGGTAAATATTCTCTGATTACTAGCTAGTCTGGCAATAAGCCTGTCCAAAAAGGAATGTTTTGAGCCTAACTTTGAATGCATAAACTGTGTCGGCCTCTCTTACGTGAGCTGGGAGTTTATTCCATAAAACAGGGACTTGGTGGCTAAACGCTCTACCTCCAGCTGTATTTTTACAAATTCTAGGAACCACAAGCAGTCCTGCATTTTGCGAGCAAAGTGTTCTGTTTGGGTGGTAAGGCAGCAAGAGGTCTTTGAAATCGGATGGGGCCAAACCATTAAAGGCCTTATAGGTTAGCAGGAGGATTTTGAACTTAATTCTAGAATCAACTGTGAGCCAGTGAAGTGAAGCTAACACAGAAATGATGTGATCTCTTCTGCTAGTTTCTGCTAACAATATAGCTGCTGCATTCTGAACAAGCTTGAGATGTCTTAAGGAACTCTTAGGACACGCTGCTAACATTACAGTAATCTAGCCTAGTCGTAACAAATGCATGGATGAGCTTTTCAGCATCGCTTTTAGAGAGTACATTTCTGATCTTAGCTAAATTGCTCATGTGAAAAAAATGCAGTTTTAGATATGTAAACCTTAAATGATAAATCTTGGTCAAATAGAACCCCTAGGTTTCTAACTGAGGAATTGGAGGCTATATTTACGCCATCCAGGGAGACTATCTGATCAGACAAAGCATCTCTGAGGTTATTTGGACCTAGAATAATGACTTCAGTTTTCTTTGGGTTCAGGAAGAGGTAATAATTGTCATCCAGGTCTTAATGTCTCTGATGCAGGCATTCAGTTTCTCTTTATGGTCATTCTGGTCAGGTTTAATGGATAAATACAACTGCGTATCATCTGCATAACAGTGAAAATTAATGCTGTGTTTCCTGATTATGTTTCCTAGAGGTAGCAGTTAAATCATAAACAGGGTAGGTCCCAAAACTGAGCCCTTTGGGACTCCGTAGCTAACTTGAGTGCACTGAGAGGAATGGCCATTTACATTAACAAACTGGTACCTATCAGATAAGTATGTTGTCATCCTATAAGGAAACTTAACATTTTGTTGTGTTGTACGTTGCAGACTATAACCTGTGTTGCTTTCTTCTAGAGTTTCTAACACACCACATTTGAGTTTGTTTAAGGATCACATCTAGCTCCTGAAGCATATTATTTATTTATTTCATGATAACTTAAATTCATTTTAAAATATTGTTTCCTTTATTTTGGAGATACCTAGACTAGTCAGAATGAGAGGTATGTAACTAGTAACAAGTAAAAACCAGTGATTGATGGATAAAGAATATTAGGCAATATAGGAATGTAGATTCTCTTCAATGAATTTAGATGCACTTAGGGATGCATCTAAAAGTCTTCAATAGAGAAAAAAGCAGTAGAATCCAGAAACTAATCTGCATCAAACGAGTGAATTACTAGAACATGGTAACTGCTGACTTACCCTGGCTAACTCCGTTGTTTCCATATACTGATTAATAGAGCACACCTGATTCAGGTAAGCAATATCAAGAAGTGCAAGGAGAGCTAGGAAACAGGCAGGATGGTAGATCTCAAAATCAGGATTGAGCAGACCTGCTGTAGAATAACTGTGATGTACAAAAAAGAAGGAAAAATTGCTTTTGACAATGTTGTTTTATGAAGGCAAAACAGATACAGTCCTTTTTAACTTTCTAAGGATTTAATATTACATTCTGAATTCATCCGAATGCATTGTTTAAAAGAGGGATGCATCTGAGAAATCTGCTAGATGCTTCAACAGAAACTAAAAGACGAAAATGATAATTAGTCATTGTGACAAACAGATTTTTGAGGATGGGTACATATTTGCTATTCAGTGGAACAAAATTCCCAGACTCTACATATCTAAGTGCAAGTTAGACATTGATTGTGTGGTGAGGGAAAAGTAGTGCAGCTTTTTGTCAGCGCTGTTCCACAGAAGTCTGAATCGATCTGTGTTATCACACATGAAGTGCATGGGGAGTTAGAGGGCAGGTGGGGGAGACACGGGGGAGAAAGCAAAAAGAAAAAGAAAAAAACTAATTTCAAGTAGGAACCAGTTTTTCTTGTCTGACCTGGAGCTAGGTGGTAGATTTTCTTTTCCTTATAAGGATGCAGAGTTCTCTATGAGCTGTCTGCAGTCCAATCATCTTATTAAAGGCTAAGATACACACTTCCACTCACAATATGTTCAAAGAAATAAGAAAAAAATGGTTACTTAATGGAATACTTTAAAAGAGAAATAAATGTAAAGAATGTGAAAACAAAAACTATATATTTTGACAAATCAATGTTTATACCTCAAGATTTTGCTTGAGAAAATACAGCAGATGCTGCTCTTCACTCATTAAGTTGACCAACTTCTTTTAAGCTCCATGCTGGAACGTTTGCCGCAGCGTGAAGATGTCAAACAAGTTAATTACATCAGATTTTTCACAACCTCCGAATTGCATCAGTTAATTGCTGTATCCCATAGCTCCCTTTAGGATGAACTCCCATTTTTCATTTTCACTCCTCATTAGCTTTTCCCCTAATCCTGTTCACATAAAAACTTGATGTTACCATTATATCCTGGGAGGTTGCAGTAATTTATCAGTTATTTCCTAGTGAGAACCCTTCTGGGATTTTAGATTGATTTCCTTCTTATCTACTCCTGTTGCTCAATGAAAGCTTTTAAAACTACCAAAGAAAGATGACCTAAAGACACTTTTAAATTGATTTCTGTTCTGATAAAATATTTAATGTTTCTTTCATACCAGTGCAACCCATTACCAAGTTAAATGCAGAACAAGCTATCTGGTTTGTGGTTTGGGTGTTTTTTGCAGATTGAGGATGATGCAACCCATACCCATTAAACCACTAGGAGCTTTCTGGCATGTGGATTTGCTAAATTATGCATTAGCCACCAGTAGCTACATAATAGTGGCCTGAGATGAGATAGCAATAGGCTATAGCTGAAAATATTTTAATAGTGTGAATCCATGATTAAGGCAGAACATGGTGAAAATAGAAAAAGCTCTTTAAGCTCTGCAAAAGTCGTTCTGAGCTTAGTTAAAGTGCAGGACAAAACTCCAAGGTGAAAGACAACATGAATGGTGTTGGAAGACCAAGTATTTCAGCTGGAAACAAGGCGCTATTATAGCAACTGGATCAAAAAACAAATTAGACTTTGAAACACCTTTGTACCAGGGAGAGACACAGGTTGATTACATTTTGTGAAGGTGTTTTAATTTGAAAGAGATCAGCAATTGAAAAGTTGTTGCTGGGGAGAGAGTAGCCAGATAGCAGAGGATGGTGGCGTGAGGGAAATTCTCGTAGTGAGGAAAATGAGGAGGAGTTAAAAACAGCTTTGGGATATCAGGAGGTTCTCCCAGATTATTGAACAGCTATAATTAAAGTAATTGCGTAGATTGGAAGGCTGGTGTGTCATCAGGAATGAGGAAACCTGAGAAGGAGACTTGGTGGTAGAAGGAAGAAGCTACGAGAAAATGTTCAAGCATAGAGTGGAAAAGAAAGCTATTGTGGAGCAGGAAGAAGCAAAACTCAATAAGGATGAACTGAGGAAGAAAATGATAAAAAGTGGAAAAGCAGTTGGTCTTAACAACAGCTGTGGACATAGGGAAGTGTTCAGGAAAGATGGGATTGAAGTTTCTGACTGGGCTGTTCAACATACTCTTAGAGAGTGAGAGGAGGGTTGAATGGGTGTGAGGCGGGCAGAGTTGTGGAAACTACAGAGAAATTAAGCTGATGAGTCACACAGCAAAGCTAAAGGGAAGTGTACCACACATCCCAGCAATGTCAAAGTTTGTCAAAGGACCAGTGAACAGCTGGGTTTGATCGTGTTAAAAGCTGAACTAGTTTATACCGTCCCATGCAAATGTTAACCTTTTAATACAGAAATCTGTCAATGCTGATACTGTTGTGCGTCCCTGCGATACATGATAGAAATTTTGAAACTAAACAGTGATATCCCAATGTAACTGAGAAAGAGTACTGCTTTTTATAATATAGTAAAAGTTACAAGGTGCAAAAAAAAAACTACTCGGGAATACAATTTTTACCAAGACTACCATTTTCCTCCTCTATGAAGGAGTACATCAGAGAGGTTAGACTGAGCAAGAAAAATACTGAGAACAGGATTAAATGCAAGCGAATAACACACTGTGGCGACACCTTAAGGGAGTAGCTGATAGGCAAAGAAGATGTATCAGAGACAGACATCCCATAATTGGATCAAGTTACCTGAACATTCTTGCTGTGGACGGTCCTGTACAAAAATATCGGGAAGAATATCTTAGAAGATCATTAGATATTCTAAACATCCCATATTTGAACAATTATGGTTAACGTGTGTCCTACCTATCAATAAATAACCCAACAACATACAAATGTTCCACAGTTTAGGATGCACAATAAAGACTGTCAGTAATACCAATGTCAAAGATCCTTTAGTTTTTTTTGTTTTCGTGTTAGTTTTTTAAACATTTAAGACAACCCCATATAATTTTTTAAAGTGTGCACATTATTATATATATATTTTTAGTTTGAATAAAAAGGGAAATTTTATTCTCTCGTTCTGATTAAATACTTACTCAACAGTTCTTCTGGGCTCATTCAAATAAATTGATAGTTTGAAGTAGAACAAAGTCTTTTTTTTTCTTTTTGATTTCAGTATAAGATTGCACAGAATTGTGAGTCAAACACACAGAAAAGGTTTTGTATAATTTAGGGTTTTTATCTTTTCTCAGCACAGTAATGGAGTTGCTCCTACCTTTGTCCAATATTGGGTTAATTGGTGATTTAAAATGGCTGTCAGTGGGTTCCCCATCATGGTTTGACAACCTGCTGAGAACAGGAAGAAAAGAAAGAGTAAGCATAGAAGATGTGTGAATTCTCACATATGTTATGCATTTATGTAGCAAATAATTAACGATTTGTATATTATCATCATTGGCTTAATGGTCGTATGTGTGCAAATTGATGTATACATGTATTTCAACTTATGATAATTGACTGCAACAATCCAGTTCAGCATTAATCAAATTTAGTCAAGATTGAATAGGCTTAGTTTATACAGACACACACAAACACAGATACACACCTACACACACACTCACTTACTCAGTTGTTGTTGTGTCATTGCTACAGTGTTTTCTTTTTTTTACATTTCTGTTTGTCGCTTGAGTTATTTCTGTAGTTACTTTACATTTACGTCTTACACTCTACTCTCAATAAAAACTGTACTTGTGGTTGTCTTCTTTCTTTTTCTTAAAAGTTCTATTCCACACAGTGTGTTATAGATGTACAATCTTGCACTGGTTCATAGTGTCTCCTTTAGCAGTACAATATTACTTTAAAAAATACAGTACTTTCTATGTAAAAAAAAGACTTTTTCTTGGACATTTTGGAGACATAACCGACAACTTTGTGTTGTTGATTGTTCAGTAAATCTTGTAATTAAGGTTGACACACGGGTGTGAGCAAAGAAGATGCTGAGGTTAGATGGAGGGGGATGATTCGCTGTGATGACCCCTAAAGGGAGATGCCAAAAGACAAATGAAAGAGTCAGAGAGAGAAGTGATTTCCTATGTCTGTTATTTTATCAAGAGTAAAATCACTTTTTGCACACACACAAAAAAAAGCAGAAAAGAACAAAATACACAAGTCGGAAATGCCAGGTTCAAGTTCTTGCTGAAACTTGAGTCGCATGTAAGAACTTAAACTACTTGGGTGGGGTAAATAGGACACACATTTGCATTTCTGTCTTATCTGGTCATGACGTGGCTGGGACTTTGCCATTACTGGACTAATTCAAAAAGGAAATTTCCAACAAGGCAGGTGTTCGTTGCATGCAATGTACAATTGCTGGCAATTGACATCTGCAATTAGACTGAGTTCACTTTTCCCCTATTAGCTTATCTTATACACCAGTTCCTTTCCACTTATGACCAAAAAGGCTTCCTACCATATATCCAGGTCACGTTGGGGCTCATTTACATTTAAAACAATCTTTTTTGTTCTGTTAAATTGCAAGTTTCTATGTGAAATAATCATGTCTCACTTAAGGAAATGATACCCGTGTTGATTGGCCAAGGTAAATGACATTTTTTAGAACTTATTTTCTCAAATGTATTCACCTTTCCTGGAAGTAATGTGGTCCACACACCAGCCTCCTTAACATCTGCAGTTCAAGCAGGGATGAAGGAATTAATGATGTGTGGTATTAGAGCCAAAACTTCAAAGAAGGCATTCTGTAGACCTGAGACTGATGCTAAATGGTTAAAAAGAAGCATTTGATGTTTCTTCATTTGATGATAAAATATCTTAATGAAGGGTCAGACACCTGTATAAGAAAAAGTAAGTGTTTTAGGATCAGCAATAAAGTTTGGTGTGTTGTACATTTATTTTTTTGTTTTATGTTATGTTGGTAGGTCACAAAACGCCACTTTAAAAATATGAGCTTTTTACTCTAAACGTAAAATAAACATAAAGTAAAGAAGCACTTAGGGAAAAATAGGTCAGTTGTGTTAGACAGTAAGGAAATAGGAAAAGCAAACTGACCTTTAATATCTAAAGACAGAAATTTGAGCAACGATAATTTTCAGAGACATTTAAGAAAGCGGATTTGGTTTAAAAGATTTCATATTTGTATAGAATTCTCATGCTTTTAAACTCTACTGATGTTAAACAGTACAAGCCTGATACTAGTTTTTTCTTCTAAAATGAAGCTTAATTTTCTTAATTTTACTATTTTGTTGATAGAACATGATTTATTTAGTTTTCGTTAGAGTCTCACAAATGACCCTAAAACTCTTGGGCATTTAGAATACTCTCATCTAATATTTAGTTTAAACTTTTGACAAAGACGGTGTATTATGAGGAGCGTGGAATCAGTTAGAATCATAATCAAAATTCCAGATAAAAGAATTATTAAGATAGGACAATTAAAGGAGATTGAAGGCTTTTTACCTACACATGTTTTGTCAGATGCAGCCTTGATTAAAAGTGTCAACCGCCTGCTCTGTGTCCCAAACACTGTTGACCGAACAGACTTCCCCATCGCCTGGTGGTCCTGGGAGTAAGGTATCCTGTGTGATAGCATGAGTGGCCCCTTCCTGGTTTTATGTTTTTTTTTTTTTTTATTAGTGGAGGGTTATTGATTTTAAAAGACCTGGGTGTCTAAAAGATTTTAAAAACAGAAAGCAAAAGAACAGATCCTTAAATTCACCCTAATCAGATCTTTGCTAAATGAATAACTGTAAATTGAAAGAATATATAAAACATTAGATACAGGTTGACAGATTTGAGTGATGGATCCAAGAGACAGTCAACATCACTCAATGTAAAAAGAAAAAAATAAATAAAAGATTACCATGAACTATGTTTTTACACCAATATTAGATTATTTCTCACCTTTTTTATCGCCAACAGGGATTTGCCGAGTTCTATTAAAATCCAGGATTCAAGTGACCTTAAAGCAACAAACAAGTCCAGAAAATATACGTTTTTAATTGTTCCTTGTGTTCTCTAAAGCTTTTGGTTTACCCAAACAAGAAGCTGCTTTTTTGGTGGTTTCTGTCATCTTTCTCAAGTTCTTGGGCTTCAGCACACCTTTGTGGACAAAGACAGAAATGACTATTGATTAGCAACAGTTGTGTGGCCCTGGCTTATTGTACTCCTATGAACCACATCTCCTCCTGCAGCTGTACACAAAACAGTTCCCAATCTATTATTAGAAATGTTCTTGCAGAAATTCTGAGTCAGCTGCAGCAATTCAAAGATGACAAACCTTTTAGCCTCCAGCAAGTGACAAAGGATGGAGAGCGTTATGAAAAATGAAGGGTATGTTTCTAGTGCAGGCTAGGATATATTAAACACAAGTAGTACTACTAAATAGCTTGCATAATAGGGATATTTAAGCCATATATTCTGTTTAAACAAGACAAAGAGGGCAAAATGGAAACCCAGAGAGCAGGAAAAGAAGGAAGGAGAATAGAAAGGATTTGACAGCACGTGCAAACAAGCATTAGAGCGAATGTGGAAAGTCAGACTGGTGTATGATGCACAAAAAGTGTTCTTAAAAAGAGGCTCCATCTATCCAAAACTCCACAGCAAGTTTTCTTGTATCCATACTTAGACAGCCGTGAGCATGCTTTAGACATGTTTAGAATCAACAATAACATGTTCAGAACTGGACAAGACAAGCAAAAACATTTTTTGGACATATGAAATATCTTGAACAAAAATTTATTTTTTAAAATTGGCTCTGTGTTTCTCTTTGATTTGATTTTCTGGAAGAAAGAAAAAAGTTTAAATGAACAAATATGTAACATAAATGACTTCAGGTTTCATACACTTCAACCTTTTCATGTCTCAGCTGTGAAGAGACGAAGATTGCAAGGTCACTGACCAGCGAGTATGTATTTTTATGATCAAATTAGGAAGTCTATCCGGTCAGGAAACTTTTATTACTTGTATTGATTTTTTTGTCCTTTTTTGGTCTCCCTCCAATCTCAGAGTCTTTCATCAGAAGCACCTTTGATTTGGAAGCTGTCTGGTGTGATTTTTATTTTCAATGACAGTGGGACCTCAACTACTGGGGTTTAAAAATTTAGCATGTGTCCTTTGGTACATTTTAGTAAGAACTGTATATTGAAACAACAACCACAAATGTGCACCTGACTTACACGATCCATCCTTTAATCTTGTATCTCTGCTTAGACCAGGGTGCAGGGTCAGTAGGTTATCTTATCCTGACTACCTTAAGGTGAAGGTTGGATACACTATGAATAGATGAGTGGGCAATTTCAGATTATTCTTTGTGTTTAATTTCATTGTCTTAGCTGAAGGGCGTGAGTCGAGCCTTCCCCCAGCTATGCCCAAGTTCCATCTTGATGAAGCTCATCTGCTACACCATTCAAACGTGTAGTTATAGAGTTAGATACACTAATTAATCTCTATTCGTTCTGGTACATCACCTGTCCGTCCTAGGAAAAAGGTCCCTCCTTTGTGTGGACATCCCATAGGTTTCTTCTTTTTTTTTTACCTGAATCCATTTTTTAGGCATTTTTCCTTACTGAGAAGGAAGTCTTAGGGCAGGGATGCCCAGTTTAGCCTAATCTGTTTATTTTAGTTTATCCATTACCTTTTGTATTTTATGACTAATTTCATTAGTCTTTGTAGTTGTTTCAGGCGACGTTCGGCCTTGTGTCTTGGACACTCGGGTGAAGAGAGGGGCGGAGCTCTCCACCGATCACTACCTGGTGGTGAGTTGGATTCGCTGGCGGGGAAGGAGGCCGGAAAGACTTGGAAGACCCAAACGTACTGTGAGGGTCTGCTGGGAATGTCTGGCTGAGCCCTCCGTCAGGGAAGTCTTTAACTCCCACATCCGGGAGAACTTCAAACAGGTACAGAGGGACTTCCACTTCCATTATCTCTGCTGCTGCTCGGAGCTGTGGTCGCAAGGTCTCTGGTGCCTGTCGCGGCGGTAACCCCCGAACCCGGTGGTGGACACCGGAAGTAAGGGATGCCGTCAAGCTGAAGAAAGAGTCCTACCAGGTCCGGCTGGCTTGTGGGACTCCAGAGGCAGCTGACAGGTATCGGCAGTCTAAGCGAGCTGCGGCCCGCAGCCGGCGGAGGCAAAAACTCGGGTCTGGGAGGAGTTCGGTGAGGCCATGGAGAAGGACTATCGGTTGGCCTCGAAGAAATTCTGGCAAACCGTCGAAAACTAAACCTTTGAGTTGTGCTTTTGTTTGATACTTTCATTATCTTCATAGGCACTTAGAGTGCTTTAAAACTGGAATGAACTGAGTTGTCTAAACTAGATAAAGGTGAGAATTTAAGACATTCTTTGTTTGTTCAAACTAAACCCTTTGGAGCACTTCCTCTCTAGCATATGTGGCTATTGCTGCTTTATGAATTTCAAGTCTCTACAGAAGTTTTTTAAAAGAGAGTGAGCAAATATTTTTGATGACCCGACATCTGAGTAGCACTCCCCTCTATGGCAAGCAAGTGTTTCAGTACAAGGAATCTAAAAACTCGAGACTACCTCTAGTTGACATCAAGGTTAAGACTGGTGGAAAATGGAAAGTCAATGAGGCAGTGGGCCAAGCAGAATCAGAGTGGCATTTGCAGAAACTGTTGGTTGCCTGGCTGCCAGCCACACATAGAGAGCCTTCCAACAAACGACTGCAAAGGGCAAAGAAACACTTGAACTGGTGCAAAAGAAGTAAAGGCTGGAGATGAGGAACAGTGTGCCAGGAAAATAGTATGATTGTGGCAGCAGAGCACATGGACAACGTAAGATATTTCTCTCAAAAGACCTGAGCTGACCTGGAGAAGGCTGATCCCTACCACATCCAGTTTTTCATCCAGTCTGTTTATAATAGTCCATCATATCAGTGAAAAGAAGGGAGACAAAATGCAGAGATGGTGGTGGAGTGTTGGAGACAGGTGGTGTGCAAAGGGTTTACACAGAGATAGAGAAAGGGCCATTGTAGGAAAGTTCCTCTGCTGAGCTGACAGCTTGGGAAATGTAAGGGCACACAAAAAAAATCCATTAGCACAAAGGTTGCAGATTAAAACCTCTGAGGTGCTTCAGGATTGATTTTAAAGTTCTTTTAATGGTTTATAAATGTTTTTATGGTCTTGGGCCCTCTTATTTAAATGATATTATTTTAAAATCCCAGACCTACGCGGACCTGAGGTCATCTGGCACTAGCCTCTTAGATTTGTCCCTAAGGTGAGGACCAAAAGTTCTTGTGAGGCTTTGTTCTGCCATCACGGTCCTCACATGTGGAACAGCCTGCCGGAGGACCTCAGAGACACGCAGAGACTATTGAGGTTTTAAGAAGGGCTCAAGACCCACCTTTTTAGTCTGGCTTTTATATGACACAATCACATCCTTGTCTTTTATTATTCATCTATTTATTAATTGAAGTGTTTATTTACATATTAATTATTTATTATTTTTCTTATGGACTATTATTATCTTTCTAATATGCAATTCTTTTTATTGTTATTTATAATGATTCTTAGGTTATGTTTTAATCACTGGCGTTTTTTTTTTTAATTACTAACATTCTTATATCTTATTTTTTTTTTTTTATCTTTTTCTTTTTGTGTATTTTATGATCATTTTATTTTTTATTCTGATGTTTTTACTCAAGTGTTTCCTGAGATCATCGTTCTTAGGCACCACCAGCTTGACCTGTGGGCGTGCCGTTGCTGTGGTGCCGTTCTGTGGGGCGGGCTGGGGTCACTCTGTAGTCCCTAATAGCCATGGATGGGGCCCTGGGCACCTGTGTTAAATGGCGCTGCGTGTGTGTACTGTGGTCTGGCTGGGCCTTGGAGATAGATGGATCCCCATGATATCGTTCCTCGCAGCAGTACCAAGCAGACCTTCTTCAACTGCAGTTCTTTTTCTGTTGACAGTTCTACTAGGGTAACTGGGTGGGGTAAGAGAGGAGTAGAGAGCGGTGGTGAGGAGGGCTACCTTCTTTGTGTGGTGTCCTTTGTTTCCTGTTTTGAACAACTTTTACTATTTTATGACTATTTTATCTGCTTTGATGTAAAGCACTTTGTGTTTTTAACCAAAATGAAAGGCGCTATATAAATAAATAAAGTTTGAGTTTGAGTTTTAGATTTGGAGGGAGAAGCAGTGCGCCAATAATTGATCACTTCCAATCAGGTCATAAATTGAAGACACAAATCCCTTGTGATATGTCCAAGACAGTGCATTATCAAGTATAAAATATAACTCACAACAGATGCTTAAATTGTTCTTTAGGTTGATTATTAATCTCCTTAAATCTTTTTGCTGCTTTCTACCACTTAAAAAAACCTACATAAACTTTCATTTTTGTTTTTTGCAATCACAGAGCACTGCATTACAATCTGTTCACATTTTTAGTTTCAAAGTTAGTGTATCTAATTAGCCACAAGGGCCTAATTAGACTTAAAACTCAATTTTAGGAACTTAAGGATTCAGGATTCTTAATTTCAGTTACAAGGACTACATTTATATGCATCACAATATTTCAAAATAAGATTGAACAGTCAAAAATACATATTTAAGTTAAATACCTTATTTGATTAACTTATGCTAGATGGGAATTATTCTAGCTAAGACATGTTAAATGTGTTCATTTTATTTGAAAAAGTCCAGCTTGAAAAACCTTCTTTATAACAACAGCTTGCTTTCAAAGGGGTGCAGTGACATGCACAGTGTGGTTTTTACGTTTTAAATACCGTAGTCTTTCCATCAGTGGAGAGATTTTATCAAAGAAAGAATGAGCATAATTTGTTTCTCACTCTGCCTTTGTTTAACATTTTACGAAAAAAAACGGAAAAAAACAAGGCATAAGAGCTGGCTGTCATTTCCTCGTGAGAAATGACAGGCGTTAAAATTAAAGGGTTAGTCATGACATTAGAAGCTGCTGAATGTGTTTTATTAAAAATGTGGCAAACCCATACATTTATTATTACTGCTGCATATAAGCACCTTTTCTGAAAAATTACTAAACCAAGTTTTGTTAGTATAAACATTATGAAATCTTTTTATCAACGCAGATGAAGTCGCTGATTAAATCCCTCTTCTGCTAGCAACTGTTTACTGGCCAGAGATACATTATACTACATTTTTTAATCTGTGGCCTTATATGCTTTTAAATGTTAACAATACATGTTATAACTAGAAAGTAAATTATTCTCCACCTAAACTCTATGAAGCTCTAAGTGTCATTTCCAATTAGCTTAAAGAAAATCTACATTCCATAGATTTTGATTACTCGTCCTTTCCTTAAGGCATCATCACTGTTCTTTTCCACACATTTATTTACATAATGTCATACAATATATAAATCTTTAAAATATCTTATATAAGTTGCATCATATTTGAATAAAAGGAACCACAAACCACAGCAAGTGTATTTTAAATCTCTTGTTTATGAATAATGGAGTCATAAAGACCAGAACTGCCTGACAGGCAGGTGGTATATTGTTAAATCTTAATGAGGTCTGTTTGTGTGAGAATTTAGTGCGGATGCCTTTTGAGCCTCAGTGATTGACCTCTTATGTAAAATTTACCATCGGTTCAACATCCCCCTTCTTACTTATCTGTTTGTATTTCAAGCTTTCCAATTGGAAGGTTGCTTTACTTCAAAAAGGAGGGTGAGTGCAGATGTGTTCAGTAGTTTCCTACAAAAAACTTTTTTTTTAAAGTATGTTTTTTGTATAGGATTTTTTTTCAAATATAACTTGTTGGGTTAAAGTTATACAGTACAAAATGTGTACATTTATTCAAATAGCATTTTATTCAAAATCATCAACCCTTCTTCCACTAGTTTGCTCGTTTTCCTGGGTGTCAACTCTTCAACTCCTCCTTTGTTTATTTCCTGCTATGCCAAATTCAGCATGCGACAGATTTTGCTGGAGGCTTCATATTTATTAAAGTTTTTGACAATTCATTCTGACTAGTTGCATACAGTGATGCTTAGTTAGCAGCCCTCGGCATCAGTTTTTAACATGAAGGGTTCCCCTGGAGTCTAATTTTTCAGCTTGAAGGAGTCTTTGATAGACTTCAGAGTTTTTCAATTTTTGAAACAGCCCCCCATGGGCCTTTAGCCTGTGTTTTTCTAAGATGATGTCACACTTGAGGGATATGTTGCCACAGTAACCCAAAGCTTGATCCACTATGATAGCGTCCATCTAGTATATTGATAACCCCAAAGGTATTGTTTTAAAATGCCATTAATCATCATTGGGAATTGCCAAATAACATTCAGACAAATAAAGGTGGTCTCCTTTTATACTGTATACACAAAGGACATTAATGATAAAACTCAAAACCAGCACAATATTTGGGTTTTATTTTATTTTTTTACTGAAACTTAAATGAAGTGAAGCTTTGGCCCAATTTCTATAAGGGATATCTCCCTCACTTCTGGGTACACTGGGTTCTTACATCACTCATCAGTTAAGCTTTCATTCAAAACATTCTAAATGTTTTGAATGTCTATATCTCATTCCCTCACCTTTTCTTCTCGACTAATCATAATCATAATTTTGCTTTTAAATTCATAGATATTTATCTCTACATTCTAGAGGGTTTTGCTGGGCCTCCTCGACGCCGTCTTCCACCTGGACCAATACTTTGTCCTGGACTGACTTTATTTGTCTATAGCAGAGGTGCCCAAGTCCTACATGTTTTCCAACCATCCAGCCATGTGCAGCGCACGGGCTGTGACAGGTAGTGTGGCAGATAGTGTGTTTTAATTTATCAAACCCCTTTAATACCTGCCCAAATCCCCCTCACATTTGTTCATTCAACTTTACGTTGGAATTCATGTGTTAAATCCCTCCCATGCATGTGTTAATGCATAATATAAATACACACTGAATGTGTTGTTTTGTCTTGCTTTTTACATACATTTCAACTATTTCATGGCCTTTATTGGGTTTTATTGTATGTATTTTAACATTTAAAAATGTTCTTCTTTCTTAAAAAATGCTGGCCAACACAAACTGTAAAATGTGCAAAGTGTTCTTTGAGCAAGTACAATTGATTTTATCTTTGAGGTGTAGAAAAATCTTCCCGTTGAAGTTTCTATTAACACTTGCTGTTCCCACGAAAACACCATTCAGTATGCATGGGAATGCTGAAAACTGTATATGATTTTACTTTTCTTGAGTCCTAATGTTATTTAGCAACAGTAGTGAACAGAAATCCAAGAGTCCAAGCGCAGTGTGTGCAAATGATAGCTTGAGCTATAACTTTGGGTTGGATAATTTTTTGTATTACACTTTATAGTTTTTGACTTGGGCTTCATTAAGACATACTAAACTGTTTATTTTTTCTTGTAGCTTTTTTCCATTATCGAATAAAAGCTTTTTAAAAGAAAAGCTGGCAGTCAGACCAAACAGAAAACACACAGGCCACTTTTCCCTTTTCCTAGGATCTTTAAATGTTACTGATCGTTGAAAGGAGCTTCAATTGTCCTCCGCTTTAATGTGTTTTTCTTCTTTTTCCTTATTTTCTTTGCAATGTTTCCTCTCTTTCTACTTTTTATCTGACATGCTTTTGTACTTTTAATAATTTCTTAGCGGACCAGTGACATAGACTTATCTCAAAGCCCATACTGGTTATCACACTGCAGTTTCTAAGGCAAAAACTGGGAGAGCCACACATTACTCTAATAATTAGAAACATGCAAAGCTGCTTAGCCTTAGACCTTAATTAAAGCCTATAGATTTAATCCCCCTGTGCACATATAGGTGTGATTGTGTACATGTACTTGTCAGTGGATGTGATTTCATTACAATTGACAATGGCCTTATCATAAGCAGTGGAGAAACCCATTAAAGAAAAACCCACAGTCTTGTCTTGTTTGCTTTGGTGTAATTACCCATCATATTGTCACTGCACAAAGTAATGTCTTTGGGAAAAAATGGATGCAAGTAAATTGCTGGTGATTAAATCTAGACCTAAAACATATGTTTTTAAATCCTGAATGAAAAAATTGATGTCACTAACGTTTAAATACTGTATGTCAAGTACAATCCTCCAGTTAAAGGTATCAAATATCCATCACTTAGGCCCTGCCTCAGGGGTTTTCCTCATTAATCTTCTTTCAATTATATTGGCTTGTCACCAACCAAGAGTGAAGAAATGGGATGCATGTTCTGATAAGGTTGTTTTAACAAAATTGGATAATCATTATAAAGTTTTTGCTTTTATTAATTATTTATTCACTTGACACATGCAATCTACCAGAACACTTATTCTCATTTTAACTGGAGGGCTTTACTTCGATAAATAGTTTCATTATTTAGTGTTGCAAGTGAGAAAAAGCACAAAAGGATACCTTTTTTTTTTTCATAAGAGCAGATGATTTCAAAAACATTAAAATTTGTTTTCATGTTTTAGCTTTTGATACCTTTCCTGATTAGTTTTGCTCATTTTACAGATAAGTGGATGTTCCTGCATCCACTCGTGGCCATGAGTTGTGGGTTGTGAACTACTAAGATCACAAATGCTGGCAGCCAAAATGAGATTTGTTCATTAGAGGGCTGGGGTCTTCACAGAGACGGAATGAACAGTTCAACATTTCAAGAAGAGCTGCTACCCTTTTATAATATTCCACACTTTTTTGGCATGTGACCTACTCTTGAGACGACAACGTCTTAAAGATCTACCTGTACACACACACAGACACACACACATATATATATATATATATATATATATATATATATATATATATATATATATATATATATATATAGTGACATGTGTAAACAACTGTATATGGAATAATATACAGGAACATGTGTGCAGAATATGAACTGGAAACCCCAAGGTCAAAATGGGAAACGCCTCAGAAGGTGGTAGAGAATGAGAGAGCAAAGATCCTGTGTCCATCTCTGTTTGGTGGTCATTATTTGGGGTTTCTGTTGCATTTTAAGCCTGAATCTGGCATACCACCTTCAACCTCTAGGTGACAGTATCCCTCCATGTATTCCTCTGAATGCTGCTTTTGATGTCTGAAAACCAGCCTTGAAAATAGAATAGTACACTCTCTTAGTGGAAATATTCTGTGACACATATGCTTCCTTTGGATGACTGTGGAGTATACTGTAATTGTTTTTTTTGTTTATTTTTTACATCTGTTGCTCCTGGGCGTAGCATTTCCAGGCTTTTATATTTCTTTGAATTAGTTTTTATGAGCTTGTAATTTAATAAGTAGTTCTAACATATATAGTCGTTGTCACTTTTTTTCCAAAGAAATCAATTCTGGACAACTATAGCAGTACACTCTTAATACGAGTCATCAAGACATCCTGCCCAGAACAGCTTTCTTGCCCCAGATCTGTTGGGTCTTCTGTGAGCTAAACCTCCTTAACCCTTGTGCTATCTTAGATGACCCCACCCTTACATTGACGTGTTCTCCCTACCATGACAAAGGTGGATAAAGGTGGAAAGATTCATCTTTATTTTTATTCATCTTTAGGGGTCAGGTGCTGCCGAAGCCTTTCCTAGTCACTTGGGGGCAAAGGCACTAGACACCCTGGAAAGGGCACCAGTCTGTCAGGGAGCTACAAATCACACACCCATTCACACTAACATTAACCCTATGTACAATTTAGTGTAACCAATTAACCTATGAAGCATGTTTTGGACGGTGGGAGGAAGCCAGGGTCACGCTGGAGCTCTGTGCGCCGTGACCCCAAAGGTATACAATTAGGTTTAGAAAAGGAATTAATGTCTTTTTGGTAACTTTAGGGTTTCATCATCACTGCAATTCCATTGAATAATACCATCATATGTGAATCTTTGGTTGTGAGGAGAACTTAAAACTTGAAGATGAACTAAAACTTTATCAAATCCAAAACCAACAATTGTTTATTTTTAACATTTTGTTCATAAACGCATTTGTTGCACATGGAAAAGTCTGATATCGTAATGCTATTAATCAAGTTACCGGTAGGTGTAAGCTATTGAACAAGGGAAGGTATTCAGAGGTTACAATAAAAAGTTTGTCATTATGAGACTTGGGCCCAATGCTGGTGGTTGTTTCACTAATCGAAGGTCAGTCTATCAGCTGTCCCCGACTAACCCTCCTTCCTCATACGACCACTTATTGGGAGGGGGGTCAGCATGCAATGCACCTCAGGGGTGAGTTACTTGGCCCCCACATCCCATGGTTGCTGCATGGATTTGGGCACTTCCCCTCTCGGTTTTTAATTCCACCTCAGACATGTAGGACCCTTGGTACAGAAGCTGCTTGGACCTTAGACATTTAGGGCCCCTTGGTGAGAGGGTGCTTGGACATCACCGTGGTGGTTGCCATTGATGGCAAACTGGCATCTTGTTAACTTCAGAGAGATGCTCAACAGCCCCTATCTCAAATAGCAAACATCCAAAGAAAGGAGGCCTAAATTGGTTGACAGCACAGAGACACTTACCAGAACATCACTTCTTGTAGTTGTTATCCAGCAATTGAGGCAATGTAATCCTAAAAAACTTGGCTGCTAAAATTCCGTGGTTTTTCGCAGCAGTAATTTTAGAGATGCAAATCTGACAGTTTGACTGCAGTCTACAGAGAATATGTTTCCTCTCACGGCAGAAGTATATTCATCAAGTTTGTCCAAGAACAGCTGATCCTCAAATCGACCAGGAGAGCAGGATGTCACTTGTCCTCTGTCTTCCACCAGACACCTGGAAGTGCAAGGACTGAAGGAACATGATGACCCAGGAGTTATTTACTACCTGGCAGATTGCTGGATTATTTATTTTCCTTATATATATTCTTTCCGCTTTCAAGGGCAGAACAGTATCTCAACTGGACTCAAGTTTAATGTTTATGCAAGTTTATGGATGTGCTTGTCTGGGTAGTTGCCTGCAAAACGACATGATAAAATGGTCAAGCCTCTACATTCAATCAATTTACATGCCTTTGACATGTTTAATTCTGACGGAACTCTTTTTATATCAAGTTATAGACTTATTAATACTAAATGTCACACATAAAATGGACAGGGCTTTTGTAGCTGGTGCACTCACCCAGAACTTCTGCCAGAATAAGACACTGAACTACTACAAATGTCTTTTAAAAGAGCAATTAGCAAAATCCAATGCAGTAACAGTAAAGTCAATAGTGAGATGGGAGTAGCATATATGGCTCCTGCTAAACAGAAAAAACAAGCACCTCGTTTGTCTGTTTTGCTTTGCACGCTGTATTGTGTCAGCATGAAAATGTAAGCCTCCAGTTTTCTGAATGTTCAATGAAACCCAGTAAGTCCTGAGCTGAAATCACGTTGGTCTCAACCTGGTAGGAGATAATAAGTAACTGATGGAGAAGCTGTGTTAGGACATGAGTTGAATGAGTAGATGTCTTCTTATATGCCTTCTCTGTCTACTTAGTGGCTAATCATTTGCCAGATCAATGGCTGATTTCTGCAGAGGGGAGGACTGCATCTGTGCTCTGTGGTCAATATCTTGGTTCTGCCCTCCTTTCATATGTTTCACCATCAAGCAATAGTTTCTTGCCTGTTTGAACAAGTTCTTTCTTTCCCTCTCTCTCTATTTGCACCAAATATTTTATACAAATTGTAGAAAGGCAATGTTTGAGATTTTTATGTCATTCTTTACCTTAAATAGGTTACTGGCTATCTTGATTTTTAATTTTTCCAAAAGGGTGTGGCGAATGATCAAAGAGGACATCTACTTTCATCTGAGAGAAAAAAAAATAAAGAACAAGTCATGTAATTTTTTTTAATTCTATCAAAATGTGTTGCAATCATCAAAACATGATTTCATTGTCTTCAAGGCATTTGCTGTCATCTTGTTCAGATTGAGACAGCAAAGAAGAAGAGCCTGTCTCACCGCTTTTCAGAGTAAACTATGTCCATATATGATTAGATATTTTACCTTTGACAGGACAAGTTAAAGAAAAATGCAGCTGTAGCACAATTGTAGTGTCAAACATTTTCTGCTTACAGGCATGAATGTAAGCCACCATCTGCATTATGCACACTCTCATACCTTCAGCTTCCCTGCTGAGTCTCCACTGTTTACTTTGCTTGTATTGGGCTCATTCAATGAGTTCAATTTAGGATGATTGGTTGCTGAAGATCTCAATACAGAAAGTGAAGCCTGTTTTTCTATTACTCCTGCTGTGCGTATTCATTGATAATTGCATGTTGGTGCACTCATTTTGAAGCTAACTGACATCACAAGCTCCGACTTGAGGTGGTTTTCTGTTTAACTCTTTGTGTTCTCTATTAAAAGCTTGTGTTTACCAGTCCAGTAATTTTGTCTTTGTTGCTGGGTCTGGGAATTCTTAGCCGAAGTAGCTTAGGCAAGGAATTTATCTAAACTCAACAGATTTATCCTAATGAGAAACTGCAGCCGTGACATCCAATCTTTGCAGCTTGACCTCTATGTGCCTCTGGGTCCTGATTCAGGAAGAAATGTCTCACCAGAAAGTGCCCCAGAAGGCTCAAAGCAGGAATAGCTTCATTTTGTAGTTTGTATAAAGCTTGTAGTGACTGTTCAAACAAGAATATTTTCTACTTTGAAGCAGTTTTCATTCCATATTCATAGTTTATCAGCATAAATGTCAGGTGTTAGACAATGTCCTGTGAACTAAGATTTTGGTAAATAGTTATTTTTTGTTTAGGAGACTGGAAATGTCAAAATTAAAAAATTTAAAAAATCACAAAATTTTACCAAAACAGAATTAAAAAAAAAAAGAAAGATGCAAAAATTTTTTAAATTACATAAAAAATACACTCAACTACAGCTTATATATACACACTTACAAACTTATCTGGGAAAGACTAAATCTCACAAGATTAAAATCAAATTCGAAAGATACAAATGATGGCTTATCCATAACTGCATGTTTATAAGTCAATTTAGAAAAAGAATAAAATCTGAAAAAATGGAAATCTGATAAATAGAAGGCCCAAAACCTTTGAGACTCTGAAGCTGACAGGCAGCCAAGCATGAACATTTCAAAATTCTTAGTTTTCATGCATTTTGGAAAAGTTTGAGTTTGTTTACTGACTGCTTTGAAAAAGCAGAGAATAGAACTCTAGTCGATCCTGAACGTAATGAAGCATGAGCCGAGCCTCTTTTCTTTGGAAAGATTCCTGTGATAGTGTGTTTTTCAGGTGAGGAAACCTTCTCAGTGTTGTGTTGAATGTAATAGTTAGAATGAAAATCTGCAACAAAAGAAACTCTACGAGTGTTTTTCTTCCTTGACTCTGCAGGGGGCTGAATTTAAAAATTCAAGAATCAGAATCAGAAAGCCTTTATTGTCATTGTAACACAAGAAACTTGTGACAACGAAATTTCCGGTGCTCTCCAGCTGCTTAGTAATAAAATGTCGATAATCTTCTAGGAACAATAAGGTGAGTTTAACTGAAAATATACATATGTACAAGCTACACAACTATTCTAAAATTGCATTTATATTGCACTGGGGTGTATTGCACAGTGGTTTCAGATATTGCACTAGTTACAGTTTTGTGGGATTTGTTTTATTTGGGAGATTGACTGCTGTGGGAAAAAAAACTATTTTTAGTCTATTTGTACGAGCCTTGCAGGATCTGTACCGTCGACCTGTGTGCTATTAGAACAGCCTGATGGATTTGGGATGGTGAGGTCCTTGATTTGCCTGGCTCTTAACAAATTGTGGCGAGCTAGCAGTGTCATCCTCTAGGCTGGGCGGGAGCCGGGGTGATTTTCTGGGCCGTGTTGATCACCCTCTGCAGCGCCTTCTGTCTCGCGGCCAGGCATCCTGCATGCCAGGCTGTTGTGCAGTGCGTGAGGATCTCTCGATGGTAAGCTCTGTAGAAGTGCCAGCAGCTTCTTGTCAGGTTGTTCCTCCTGGAGTATTCTCAGGAAATTAGAGCGCACTGAGCCTTCCCTGCCCGCCGATGGTGTTTACAGTGCAGGGAGAGGTCCTCTGTGATCAGCACACCTAGGTAGCGGATAGAGTGAACCCTGTCCATGCTGACCCCATTTATATAAAGTGGGCGGGTCCACTCTCCCCTTTCTGAAGTCCAGGATTATTTCTTTCGTTTGGTGGTGTTCAGGTGGAGGTTGTTTCTGAGTACCACTTTTTCAATCATGACATCATCCCTGTAGAAGAAGTCTCATCTTCCCCAGGAATGGCCGACCACAACAGTATCATCAACAAAGCTTGATGATGGTGTTGCAGAAGTGGAGTTGGCGTGCAGTCAACAATAGGCGTGAGAGAGGGCTCAGTACACATCCTTGTGGTGATCCTGTGCTGATGGTGATGGTGGATGAAAGGTGGGGTCCAAGTTTAACAGATTGTGGTCGTTCTGACAGAAAGTCTTTAATCCACTTGAACCCAGATTCTGGGAAGAAAGGCCAGGTGAAGCAGTTTCTCTGTCAGGATGTGTGGGATGATGTTGTTGAGAGCTGGGCTGAAGTCCAGAAGAGCAGCCCTAACGTAGTTCCTGGGTGGTCAAGTGGCTCAGGCAGAGTGAAGAGTGGTGGAAATAGCATCATCTGATGACGATTTGGTTTGTAGGCAAACTGAGCCCAGGTCAGGGAGTGGAGTGGGAGATTATCTTTGATGTGTTTTGCTATCAGTCTTTCAAAAAACACTTCATGATTACAGGCGTGGCGACTGGCCTGTAGTAAATTGAGGCTGTCTGCTGCTGGCACGAGAACCAGAATTATGGTGGAGTTTTTGAGGCAAAACTGGGATACTGCACTGTTGTAGGACTGATTAAAGATGCGATGAAGCGTCAGCTAATTAGTGGCGCGCATGTGATACTGCCTGAAGTACTCCATCTGGTCCGTTGCCTTCCTGGGTTAATGGTTTAAGCACCGTGGCGCTTCCTGCTCCTGGAGTACTAGGGTGCTGTTGATAATGAGGTAGTGATGATTGTCGGCGTGTGTAACTGGGCTCTGGTATTGACTATAGCGCTGAAAAAATGGTTTTATTCTATGGAAGCATCGCTCAAAGTGGTTATATGACGCTCATCTGTTTGTTTGTGATAACGGTTTATCGTTTTGTTGTCTTATTGAGTTATTTGTGACAGGACATGTTTGATCTCTTTTATTGACATTTGACCTTTTATTTGTCTACCTTTTTGTTTGATCAGTAACTTTGTGATGGAACTATAGTCATATCATGACTACAGCGATATGTTTTTAGATTGTAAGCAGTGTCAGGTTGTTTGAGAGAATCATTCACGATCATTTGTGCAGTCATTGCCTAATCTGATGGTTGCCATATAAGAAGGACTGTGTCCGTGTCATTCTTGTAGATTTTGGCTGTAGAAAGTGTCCCAGAGTGTGTTTGAGAGCAGTCCTGCAGTTGTACTGAGAACCTTCAGGCCAGATCTGATGGTCTTTGTTTCTATTGTTTTCTTCCTTGACTCTGCAGGCGCTGAATTTAAAAATTCCTTTCATGAAAATGATGCGACAATTTTACCACATTTAGATATTTCTTTCTATATATGCTCCATTTATGTCACATTTTGTCAGTTTTTATTGCAAATAAAAGCGTTATCTGTGATACTTTGGGTATGTACTTTTAGATGTATACAAATTTAAAATTTGAAAAAATTGTACTGTTAATCTTCATTCTTACGTATCAAATCATAAAATAAATACCTTTATATCAAAAAATCTCTGAATGTGGTAAGAATTGTCAAATAATTTTCATGATGTGAATTTTTACTATCAACCTCATACTGGGGTTTAATTTGAAAGTGTTTTGTCAGCTTAAGGATGATAATTAAAATGTTTTTTGTGCTGGTTGAGAACAGCAACACATTTTGGGATTTTTATAGTTTTAATGGCTGTCCTCTTACGTAAATAGGTGATACCTATGTTAAGTTGTAGTCTGATGATATCAAGCCGTAGATGTGTCTTATTAACATCCAAAAATGAAAGAAACAGAACTAAAGAGAATCATTCACTAGTATCTAAAAACTTGAGTCGTTGTACTGCAAAACACTTTTTATTCAAAACAGAAAATATTTAGAAAAGCAGAAAAAAAACATCTATATAAGGCAAGATGCAAGTGTCTAATTTTTGCTCATTTCAGGAAGTAATAGTCCATGTGTGTCACCACACCACCTGGTCAGACAAAAGAATCTGATTATGGTGGCACAAAACACATATCAAACCAAGTAGTAATTCTCCAAAAAATGCAAAGAAGTTTAAATTGCTCTACTAAAAGCACCAGCTAGAGTTCTCAGGTGGAAGGAGCAGTTCTGATCCCATTCAATTCAATTCAATTCAATTCAATTCAATTTTATTTGTATGGCCCAAAATCACAGCAACAGTCGATATAAAAGTGGGCTTTGAAGTAAAACATGAAATCAAAAGGATCACGAATACAAAGAGTTCAATAGGAAAATACTAAAATGAACTAACAAACTGACTAAGCTATACCGGCATCCCACCTTAGACCCCTGATAATCAGAGCACATATATAAAGATGTTAGAAGATCTGTAAACAGGTACAATATTGCAAAAGAACCCACTCACTGGATATGAGGACTTTTAAAGTAGTTTCCTAAAATGAAAAATTTGAATAAAAACCTAGAGCTAGTTTTGTGCATTCTAATAATTTATATTTCTTAGATGTTTGATGTCAGATCTAAATCATGTTTGTAAAAACATAGCATGCCTAATAGAACTTATCTGAACTAACTATCATTTACAAAAAAATCAAAGCTCAAGCTCTAATATTCTATGAAGAAAAAATCAGGCTTGTCTTAGACCTGTAGAAACAGTTGTAATGGAAATAAAAGCATTGGAGGAGGAAGACTGAGATGTAAAGGAAGTGCTGTGTGCTTGGAAATTCAAAGCTATAGTAGAAGGTTGTTTTGGTAGGACAAATGTTCCGTGGGAAAGATGCATCATGGGAATCTCATTAAAGAGTTTAAAAAAAAAAAAAGTTATTCATCATGAATCCACTTTCTGAAAGAGATGACAGATATTCACAAAGGCATTGCTAATATAAACAAAAATACCACAATAAATATCCAATATGCAAGACATATTTGGTGAACTCTTTTTACTATTAAATGTACGTGCCCTGTTAGGCATTGATGCTGACTGCTTGAGTGTCAGTGCCATAATTTGTGAAGTTAATGAAACATCCTTTTAGCACAAATCCCGTTTGAATCCAGCAGCTTTGCAGCTGTGTGTTCCAGACAGTGTGAAATCCAGTCATTTATTGGATCAAAACTGTGCTGTTGCATTTGCTAAGAACATCAACTTCATAACTCCACCATGAAAGCACCAAATGGGCTCTAACAAATGGCGTATATCAGCCTATCGGCCGGTGCATGCAGAGAACTGAAAAACTCTCTTCAGGGTCCCAGGACACCCAGTCCAGCCAATGCAGCAGATGTTACCAGAATGCAACTTGCATGTTACCCGTACAAAAAAGCAATAACAACAAAAAACGGAATGGGTGTCACTCAGACCATCTGGCTTCTACAAATCAGTAGCCAACTAATATTCTCGTTCAATCGAAAAGGAATTAAAGCAAATTTCAACAAATTCAGAAACAAATCAAAGGCTGGCAGTTTTTAATCTATTTAGTTATTGTTATTATATTAATGCCTATTAGACTCATTATGGTGTTTTTGTTAAAATAACCTTTATGTAACAGATAAATGGATGACCTCATTGTAATTTGATTATCATTTCTCTACCAAGTGCGTAAGATGTCATTATTCAGGAGTATTCCTTTTAGCATCTGTCATGAAGACTGTAAGAATGCTCAAAACCAAAACTGTCTTTCATTTCTGTTTGACCAAAATTCTGTTTTCAACTGCTGCAATGAAACACCAGATACAAAATAAAAGCTTTGTTTAATTTAAAGATCAGAAAAGATGCTTTCACATTTTTCAGGTCTATTTGAAGGACACCAGCAATGCAGCAATGATGATAGGGGGCTACTTTTATGTTACTGTCATAAAAATGTGTAAATATTAGAGGTCTCTGGCTAAAGAATAGAGCTGAACCTAAATAAGAAAAAGCAACGTGTTGTCAGGAAAAGGGTTAACAATGAACTGCTAAAAACTGCACTGCTGTAAGATTGGTTGTTTTAAGGCCATTTCAGCACCTGGGGATAGAGTTTTATGTACCAACTAGTTTTCCTTTGAGTTCAAGTAGGACATTTTGCAAATGCACACCATGGTAACCATGGAAGAAAACTGGTTGGGTACACCTCGCTCCGCTAGGCTACAAGTAACCTTCAGCCTAACATGCTATTCCTATTAAGTTAACTGGAGACATGAGTACCCTGAAGAAATAAATGTAAACGAAAACGATAAAACGTTTTTTGCTTTGTTTTTCAAAACTCTGACACCATTACCACTTTACTTTTAATAGAAGTGCAGAACTTTTATATTTTACTTCAGTTTAAAAGATCATCTGAAGTAGATTCTTTGAAAAAAAAACATGTTTTAAATATCATCATAAAACATGTATGTGATGGTTCTCACATCATTTAATATATTTATATTTCCCTTGTGTTGGCTCTAAAATCCAAAATCTTAATAGGTTTTGATTAAATGAGAGCCATTCATGAGGGAAAATGAATGGCTGCACAGGATTTAAAGGAGATATAAAAAGAAAGAATGAGAACTGAGCAGGAGGATTGCATCTCTCACTCTGAACAACCTCCTCTTACTCTGCAGAATTGCTCCTCAGTGAGTTTGCCACATCAAATGAACAATATGGCTGCTGCAGCCTGGGTGTGTGTGCCTGTACAGGCCCTGATCTATTAAATTTACCTCCAGGTTGACCTTCTCCTATTGTATTCAGAGAATATCTGAGGTATATATCTGGCCATCATCAAGATTTCATGTCACATAAACGTGCTTGTAGCTCCCATTTCTTTCAACCACATGCCCTTCACCCCTTCAGCAAGCTTTTAAAGAATACAAAAGGAGATATGGTCAAATATAACAATGTTAAGTGTGTTGAAATAGAGTGCATCCCCTCTGGTTACATGTTTGTGTATTTCAAGTATTGACTTGTTGACATCAACTAACAAAGTGAGAGGAATGTTCTTTTTCCTGTCATTTGGAAGATTTTTTACAACTTCTGTGTGACAAGGGAATGACGGAGTTAGATATAAGCACCAACTTAAAATGTGTACCACGTTCTGGCCATGAATTCATGAGCAACACATTGAATTTTAGCTGCCCAAATGAAGACCTAAGTGATGGCTCCTTGCCACATTATGTTTAAAAAAAAACTATGCATTAAATATTCCCTGTTAGGTCTATGTTAAGACAAAATCCCTGCTTCCATTACTATGCTGACTGTTATTGTCGTTTGTAAATGATAGAAATTAAGTATTCTGTTTTATTTCAGTTTCACCAATCCACAATTAAGGACACCTTAAGGCACGATGTGTGTGGAAAAAAATTTCAAAGACAAAAAGTCTCTGTTCTAATCTTTAAGGGTGTTGCATTAGGCTATTTTTAGGGTTGGTTTCAGTTTAAATTGTTGCAGCAAATGTTCTAATCCTATGATCTGTGACTTAGAAAAACAAACACTCCCTTCTTTCACACTGTCACCGTGCAGTTAATATTATGTGCCAAAGAAGTGTTACACTTTTAAAACAAATATGACATCGATCATGTAACTTTGTGCTGTTGTTTTCTTGTCCAGATGTGCCATTAAGAATGCCGGTTTGGAACAAAGAGTGGAAATTCAGGAAATGGTATTAATCTCACCTTTTTCCAAATACACCATTTCATGTGTATAGATATTTTTGGTGTAAATTTTCTCAGAAAGTAATATATTACTATGATATACTTGGTTTTAGTTGTGATATCATTCCTGACACAATCTGCATTTTCCAGATTTAGGACCAGCATAATAAAGCACTGGATGGGGACTTCTTGTGGTTGGATGAAGCCATTTTTTCGTATCTACACAACCTGTCAAAGGTTTGCGTCCTCTTTAAATTAACCCTTTGAAATTATTTGGACTACCAGAACTCCTCAACTGTTTATGCAATTTACCTTATTCCAGCTGATTCTGAAGCAGAGAAAATCAGCTTTGTGCTGCTGTGCCACATTTCATGCATGTTTGCGCCGTTTCATAAAATTACTTTCCTCCCCATCAGAAGCCGTTAGAATTACATCGTTGCTTAAGGACTCAAAGAGTCAATGTCAAAGAGTGTGTTATTTAGGAGTTACCGGCATTCTATCTATCTCCGAAGTTAAACGACATAAGCCTATCCAAGGTTTTGTGTAATAGTTTTTTTTTATCAAGTTATATTTAATACATAATTAGTCTATTAATATCATCAAATTAAGAAAAAGTTCCATAACAGGCCTATGCAAACCAGGCAATACTATTTTTCTTCTGGGTACTGAAAAGGAAGCCACATGTTAATTTGAAGCGTTTGGTAAACCAGCAGTCATCTTTTTTCTGGTTGGATCAGAGGATGTGGGTTCTTCTTCTGAAATCCTCTCTTTCTTAGCTCTGGTCAGCATTATTATATTTCCCAGTGTACGTCACAATCACAAGTTCCATGCACCCACACATTAACGCACTGATTGCAGCTTTGCTCCACCAGGATCACTAGCCGGGATTACATGTGCAAAATATCTTGAACGGATCAAAGATCGGATTAGAATTCAACCGTGAACATGGGCCCAGAAAACCTTTTTTCCGATTATAACAAACCTCTACATGGGCCACACTTTCGGTCGGAATAAGTCATTTGTACATGCGCACTTCTCTTTAAAATACAGGAAGAGGAAATGAGTCCCGTTGTAAACAAGCTGAGCTGCCACATACATAGATATGTGGCTGCTCCGTAATATACAAAATGATCTTCCTAATGTGCTTTTATTATTGTTATAGTTATTATAAAGCGCCTGTTCGCTCATCATTTTATTTTTAATCCGTGGGGTCAGTGCTTTTTTTTTTTTTGCGGAAGAAGGGTTAAGAGAAGGATAACACACACTAACAACATGGTAACGCTTTCTTTTACAGTACAGTACTTACAGTGTACTTAACAAGGTTATTGTAGATAACGAAAACGAACGAAAAAACTAAAACTAGAACTGAAAAAACATTTTCGTTAACTGAAATAAAAATAAAAACGAGAGTTTTAAAAAAAATGAAAACTGACTAAAACTGTTTGTTGTGTGTATAAAACGAACTGAAACTAACTAATATTAACCCCAAAAAATACTTTGTTTTCGTCTTTGTTAATACATAAGTCTTTTGGGTTGAAATAAAGTCTATTTACTTCACCCTGCTAGTTTTACTGTGTATCTGAACCTTACGGCATCACGTAGTCTGTGACGTCACATGATGTCTGTCAGACACTGCCGGCTAGCGTTGTCATAGACATGTACATGAGCGTGATGGCTGCATTAAAAGTTGGGAGAAAGCAGGAGAGTCCTATTTGGGACTTTTTTGAATATAACAGCGTCGAAAACTAAAGTAAGTGCCCTGTAGTCGAAGCAGGAGACAAAATTTGTGGAACGCTCCTCAAAGGGAAAAACCCTACGAATCTAAAAGTACATGTAAAAAGTGCACACAAAAACGCAAATCAACAGTACCTAGACAAGCTAGCCTGTCGCCCGCTCTCCCCTGAAAAAGAAGCGAGAGCAGATAACGTAATGCTATTATTGGTTTTGGATGGTTGTCCTTGTGTCCTCTGAATAATAAGCGTTTTAAAATGTATCTTTGATTGAGTTTTTATCATGCAATACTTATTCTGGTGATTTTGAATCATGCACCTGACAAATATCCTATTTTACAAAAAAGAAAAAACTAAAACTAACACTAAAACTAATAAAAACTAAACTAAAACGAAGCAATTTCAAAAAATAAAAACTAATAAAAACTAGTAAAGCAGCCTCTAAAAACTAATTAAAACTAAATAAATTTAAAAACAAAAATTCAAAACGAAATAAAAACTAAAACTAATAAAAAATCCGAAACTATAATAACCTAGGTACTTAAGTGGTATTTACATGGTACTTATAGTGTAACTACTGGGTACTTACAGGGTACTTTTTATGGAATTTACTGGGTACTTACAGTCTGTTTACATGGTACTTTCTATGGGACTTTACTGGGTACTTACATGGTACTTTTTGTGCCTACTCTGTACTTACATGGTA
The DNA here is from genome assembly GCA_037389245.1 of Oryzias sinensis. Taxonomy (NCBI): domain Eukaryota; kingdom Metazoa; phylum Chordata; class Actinopteri; order Beloniformes; family Adrianichthyidae; genus Oryzias; species Oryzias sinensis. The sequence continues at coordinate 16,625,054 of CM074496.1, read as the reverse complement.
CTTACTGTATATTTATATGGTACTATTTGGTTCATACCTATGTGGTACATACTGGGTATTTATAATATTCTTACTGGGTATTTACATGTTGTGCAAAGGTGTCTTATGGTACTTACCACATGTAAGAACAAGGTAAGTACAAATAAAGTACCTTACCCTTTAGGTCTGCACTCGCTGCATGTTTCATGGTATTTACCATGAATTTACCACAGAAACTACCCCTTAAGTACACTGAAACTGTAACTGTAAAAGAAAGTCAGCCCTATTTCCACTCAACTACATGGTACTTTCATTACTAAATACTGGGTATGTTCACTTGAATAGTACTTGGTACTTACCCCTTAAGTACACTGAAACTGTAACTGTAAAAGAAAGTCAGCCCTATTTCCACTCTATTACATGGTACTTTCATTACTAAATACTGGGTATGTTCACTTGAATACTACTTGGTACTTACCCCTTAAGTACAATGAAACTGTAACTGTAAAAGAAAGTCAGCCCTATTTCCACTCTATTACATAGTACTTTCATTACTAAATACTGGGTATGTTCACTTCCTCCTACATCACAGCTGCCCACAATGTAGCACAACATTTTTCCTATTTGCTTTCGCTTTTAAAGGAAGAAGTTGATGTTTGTTGGCTTTCGTTTTGCTACATTTCAGTTTCCACTTCCCCTGTTTTTCTGATTCATTTACATTTGAGATTTTTTTGTCTTAATACTGAGAGCTGTAGTTGGTTTTTTGTTACACTTTTGTGATAAATGTTTTTTTTTTTTTAAGTGTAGTTATGAGGAAGCGACAATTGCTGTTTTGCAGGGTGGTGTTTTTTTTTATTAAAAACACCAATATTACTTGTTTTTAAATCTAAATAATTTGGATCGTCCACCTCCATCAGTTGAAGAAGTCTCATCTGCCTTTTAAAGTATTTTTTTTTATTCCAACTCCAGCTGATCAAGTTATCTTTTGTGATATATTCTTTCTCTTTTCAGCTCTGGAACAAGTGCATGTTTTTGTAAAACAAGATCCATTAAGTGAACTAGTTCTCTTTCCATGCCTCGGTTGGCATTTTCAGACACTCTAGTCTGTCTGATTCTTTGACAGACTTCTCAAGTCCCCATCAAGCTCATTAAGGGTCTTCTCTTCATACTTATAGTGTTTCCTTTGAGTAACAAGCTTTTATCTGAAGAAGTAGAGCAGTTTGGCCTTGCTTTAGATCCTTTTCTGTTCTAATGCATTTTCTTCTGGCATTACATTTTAATATGTAGCTCTTCTTTAAAATCTCACACTTCACTCTCTTTTTTGTTCCTCTTGCATAGACTTTGAGTCAGCATTTTTATTTATTCTGACTGGTTTCAGCTTTTCCAAGTTCACTTGATCAATCTATTTTGTTTTTTCCTTAAGGTAATGCAGTCTCTGAAGTCTTCTTCCCTTTTGTTTTTATCCACCACAACATGACACTGAGCTTTTACTTTAATAGTGTTTATCAGCTGTTTATTTAGAGCTTTAAGGCTTTTTGATGTTCAGCTTTGGCATAAACCACTTCGTAATATTTCATTTTGACTTTAAAACTACAGGTCTTTTGAACAGTTTTCTTGTAAAATTGCTTTTCTTTGTTTTCTTTTTATTTGTATTATTTATTGCATGACTCTGGCAGTTTGTTATTAAAATTGAAGACTTCAATTTGGCAGTTATCAATTTCTGATCCCTTTTTTTCCTCTCATTTCCTCTAAATGTCTTTCTTTAATGGCTGTTATTAGTAACTTGTTTGTTTTCAAACACAAGATAGACTTAACCCCAAGATGCCTAATGGTGCAAATATGTAACAAACCACCTCGACTTCAACATTCTCGTAATTTGCCATCAACATGAAAGCAAAAGCATAACTGACATTTTTTGTTCATAGCTGGAAATAATTTCAGACGTCAAGGGGTTAAATTCGTTTAAAGAGAACACTAAATAACTTTTTTGTCTTTATTTTATTTATTTATTTTACACATTGCTTCAATGTTTTTTAAATGAAATTTGACATCTACTTCTTGTATTATTACTAGATACATTTTTTACATTTTCTTTTCAGTATTGTAAAAATGTAATTTTAAAAAATACAATTCTTAAAAACTAGTCATTTCTACCGAATTAAATGACTGTTCATTGACTGTGTCTTAAATTGAGTGTAAATAATTCATTTGATATGAAGTTGAATGCACTGGATGAGTTTAAGAGTTTGGTTGTGAAAGAAAAAGCTCAAGGGTTTATGGTTTCCTTGACTTGTGAATTGGGCCTCACTTCACTCACTTAAAAAGCCTTGTTCAAGCAGCTAGGTTTTGAAGGCTGCACTGAAGAATTAAGGCCAAGCGTATGAACAACAAAATCAAAGAAAATAGACTATCCATGGTGGGTAACATGGTCTGAATTTACATCACTTCCAGGAAGTCATGATCTGATGATCTTTGCAATAGTTTTTAAAAATGAAACTTCACTAGTCAGTAACTCACAATAAAATATATTCCTTTTCCGTCACTAAATTAAGAAGTTTTGTTTTATGTTGATAAATTTTGTTCTGATAAATTTTAACAACATGTTATTTTTGCAATTTACAGATACTTTTTAGAGTAATCTGAAAATGACCATTTTCATAAATCTGGAATCTGGATTGACCATATAAAGAAGACGACAAAAGACTCAATAAAAGCAGAAACAAAACATACACAATGTTTTTCAGACCACAAGTTGCAAAGCTGTCTAAAATACATTGTCAGTAAAAAATATACATATATTTAAAATGCACCAGATTACAAGGCTGATTGGGTGAAACAAAATAGACATCCTCTGATACATGTCACTGCACAATGCAGATGCGTGTTTTAATACAATGAGCGCAAATTGTGTCTGTCATCACAAAGTTGCCACCTGCCCCACGACATGTCAAGTCCCCAGCAAAGACCACTCCGGCCCACTGGAGTGTTTATTGAGGCCCGGATTGCCCCAAGGTCCTCGTCAGTTCCATCCCGATGGATCCAATCCCACTAAGGCAGCAGTGTTTCCTGGAGAACGTACCTCTCAAGCGCTGCCCACGGAGCCAGCAGTGCTTTGGAAATGCCATGCTCCCCCCATTGCACAGTTTGCAACAGGGCAGGAAATACACTGTATTAAAAAGTCACTGCTTTCTGTTTTTGCAATAAAACACCTCATCTGTTACTACAAAGTATCTCCTCACAAATTTTTGTGTACCGGTACTCTTACTAAGTAGTTTTTGAATTATCAGTACATAAACAATGTTATTTACTAATAGTTCATAATACTATTTTTTTTTTTTTAGTTCATAATACTATGTTTATTAAATGGTATTTTTGTCTCAAAATACTACATGTACTACTATATGTATAGAGAGAGAGAGAGAGAGAGAGAGAGAGAGAGGGAGAGAGCTTGATGTTTAAGACATTGTCGTCTCAAAAGTAGCTCACATGACAAAAAAGTGTGGACACCCCTGGTCTAATTTCTAACAGTCAGGGTGCAAGCAAGGAGAGCAAAATGGGTGTGCAAATCTATACAACGTGAGGCGCCGCCTGTGGAGCCTGTACAGGTTTGCCAATTCTTCACCCACAGACAGCCCATATCCTCCCGTAAGGGCAGTTGTGATTAAAGCTTTACTCTCAGGTCTGCACAACTATCATGCCATGCTTGTCTTTATTCTTCTCCTGAAATGTATCCATACTGAACCCTGCTTGCAGGCATCAACTGTGTTAAATCATCACTGTGCAGATGACTCAACTGTGTCAGAGGTCTATGTTGAACTGTACCACAAATGAAAGCACACTCACAGGCTTGCTGAGCGTTGTTAGCCTCCTGTGTTTTCTTGCCACGCGTCTTACCTGTAGCATGCTTTGACCATAAGGAGGCTCAGGGTGATGCTCCACTTCGTAGAAGTGCAGCGCACTTTAAGTGAGAACACTAGAGGTGGCTTTTATGCTGCTGGGGGGTCACTATGAAAAGGCCAAAGAAGGAAGACAGGAAAAAAAATACAATTTTTGTTCTGCAACAGCACTGAGAAAGGGATTTTTTTCCCACTTATCTCGTTTAGACTTCTGGAAGTCCAGTTCTATACATTTTTTAGAAAATAAGACTGTAATACAAGAAACACTCAGACCCAATGCAAGGAAGGAGGGGGGGGAAAGAAACAGCACAATGGAGCGCCTCTGAAAAACACAACCGGAGACGGACTGAGTTATTGTGTGGCTTCTCAATGGGGAGAAAGCTTTTTCAAAAGGTGTAATCCAGCTGAGCCCCTTTGATGAATTAGGCCCCTTTAGCTGTGGGTAATGATTTGTATCCGGTGGGAGTGATGAAGCAATTCCTTTCCACAAACGTGTACCTGGCAGCTTCTTCAAATAACAAAGCACCAGTTTTGAATTTCCACTTGAGAGTGTTGTTGTGCAAATCTACTGCTATGCGCAAAATGCGGTCGGTGTGAGCCCTGGGACGACTGTTGAGGAATTTGCCAAAGAGGCATATACTGCCAAATTACATTCAAGTGGTTCTAGGGGACTATATATATTCCAGCTGTCAAAAAAGGGACGTTGGGGTGGGGGTGGGGGGGGGGGGGTTCACAGATAAACGACCTGCTAAAATATGGAACAAAAGGCTTTTACTTCATTTAAAATGGTCATTATTTGCAAATAAATGTTGTTTTTTATTGTGCTCTACCAGATTAAAAAAGTATTGAAACACACTGCATAAACAGATGTCATCACAGATGTCATCACAAAGCCTATGAAGCAAAATGATGATAAACTTTCAGATGAAGCCCTTTTTTTGGAATATTTTTGAACAGTTACAGATCTACACTCACTGATCACTCTATTAAGCGTACCTATCCAACTGCTTGTTTACGCAAATGTATAGTTAGCCAATCACATGGCAGCAACTAAATGCATTTAGGCATGTAGACATGATCAAAATGATCTGCTCCAGATCAAACCGAGCATTAGAATGGGGAAAAAAAGTCTATGAAGACACTCATTCATCCAGGTAGATTCCATCATAGTAGTAGGTTTAAATGTTGTCATCTGGACTTGGTTTTTAAAGTTGAAGACATTTCACCTCTTATCCAAAAGGCTTTGTCAATTCTAAAATAGCTGGTAAAAGAGCTAGTTTGTATGTGCTCATGGGGGAAGAGTCAGACCTGAAACTGGATAGTATTGTCTACTTAGACTACATGGTTGGGGCAACAGTAGCTACCCTCCTAGGTCATTAACAGCTGAAAGAGATGACCAGGTCGGGGAGGGTAGCTACTGTCGCCTCAACCCCAGCTGAGCAAGGTTATAATAGTTTCTGATTTTTTATTAGTTTTAGTTTTTATTTCGTTTTGAATTTTTGTTTTTAAATTTATTTAGTTTTAATTAGTTTTTAGAGGCTGCTTTACTAGTTTTTATTAGTTTTTATTTTTTGAAATTGCTTCGTTTTAGTTTAGTTTTTATTAGTTTTAGTGTTAGTTTTTAGTTTTTTCTTTTTTTCTTTTTTGTAAATTAGGATATTTGTCAGGTGCATGATTCAAAATCACCAGAATAAGTATTGTATGATAAAAACTAAATCAAAGATATATTTTGAAACACTTATTATTCAGAGGACACAAGGACAACTATCCTTAAATTAAAATACAACAGCCGATAACAGCATTACGTTATCTGCTCTTGCTTCTTTTTCGGGGAGAGCGGGCGACAGGCTAGCCTGTCTAGGTACTGTTGATTTGCGTTGTTGTGTGCGCTTTTTAAATGTACTTTTAGATTCGTAGGGTTTTTCCCTTTGAGGAGCGTTCCACAAATTTTGTCTCCTGCTTCGACTATAAGGCACTTACTTTTGTTTTGGACGCTGTTATATTCAAAAAAGTCCCAAATAGGACTCTCCCGCTTTCTCCCAACTTTTAATGCAGCCATCACGCTCATGTAAATGTCTATGACAACGCTAGCCGGCAGTGTCTGACAGACATCATCTACCTTTTTACCCCATTATTAGGTTTAAAGGTTGTCATCTGGACTTGGTTTTGAAAGTTGAAGACGTTTCACCTTTTATCCAATAGGCTTTGTCAATTCTGAAATAGCTGGCAAAAGAGCTGGTTTATATATGCTCATGCATCTTCTGATGGCTACTTCCAGCAGGATAAGGCGCCATGTCATAAAGCTGGAATTATCTCAGAGGAATGTTTTCAGTACCTTGTTGAATCGATGCCACTAAGGATTAAGGCAGTACTGAAGGCAAAAGAGGGTCCAACCTGGTTCTAGTAAGGTTTGCCTAATAGTTGCAGGTGAGCGTACATCACTGTTTAGTATCAGTGAGATTTCGATTTCATTGCAAAACCTTTGTCTTTATTTGTTTTGTCTTTGCCCTTCTCAACAAGGAAAAATGTTTAAAAGACAACAATAAGAGCTATACATACAGTATGTTCTCTATAATTATCCATACCTACAAAGCTTCAGCACAACTAACCCAACAACCCTGTAATGGTGCCAGGAGGGATTACAGGAAGAGAGGCTTTTTACTGTGCTTTCTCTTTTTTGTCCCCTTAATGACCAATTGCAGAAATGTGGGTGACCACCTCTTGAGGATAGATGGGGCTTGAACACAATGCCACTCTGACTGATGAAGCCACTTGGATGAGTGGTGAAACGTTTTATAAAGAAGACTTTAAGATGCAATGACTCAATTTCAAGACGAGCATACCCACAGTCTTGGGGCTACAGTCTTCTTCTCTAAATTGCTAATGAGGACCTTCCATTCTGGTCTAAGGTTTATTTAAGATACTGATATGGTGCATAGCACGTAGATATCTTAAATTTGTGTGGGACAGGTTGGAAGGAATATAAATAAATAAAGATTTGCATAATTAGCAAGGGTTCATGTCCAGTTGACATAAACAAGTTCACCAGGCTGTGCCAGCCTGACTTCACTGCTTGTTTGTCAAACATGGCTCAGCATGACTAAGCTCTGATTAAGAGTAACACATCCCCGTTTGTTGCGCAACGAGCATGGAACTGTGATAAATATCTAAAATAATTTAAGGCACCCTTTGATCGTGCACTATTTTGACTGTGATTATGTTAAAAAAAATCTATTAAAGCTGCGTGTTTTAGATGGTTGCTGCGTAGGCGGGGGGTAAGGGGGGAATCGTTTTCCGAAAGCAACACTAATCAGTATTTAACTTCAAACATTTGCTTGTACTGCTAATTGAGGATGAAACATGAAGAAATTCCAGCCAGCTTGTAGAGTGTAATTGGAGGGTAATTCTCTGTGATTTGTCTCATCTCAGTGGGACAAATCAGCAGTCTGGGGAGGGGAGATAATCAGGTGAACAAATCATTGTAGCCTGTCTCTAAATTCTTGTTGAACTGTTGGACCTGATAAGCCATGCTGATTATAAATGAGCTCAACAGAACATAACTGCCTGCTGCATCAATGGCTCTTTAATACTATGCATGGTGAAGCGCTCAGCACTGCAGGCAAAATGTTTTGGTTTGATAAATCATCTGGTCTCTTCTGTGTCTAATCCTACCAACAGTGTTTTTACCTGGTAACCCTGGTGTAGGATTATAAATAGTTGGCATAGAAGGATCTATTTTCTTTTTTTCTTTTGTTGAAACTCTACACACAAAGAAACTGGAATGAAAAAGGCTTTTAAAAGAGTCTGTCTGAGGTTCCTGAAGTGTGTTTGTTTCAGTCTGTCTCCACTCTTACTTTGTCTGTATGCCATAGAGTCTGAATTGTCACAGATATACTTGCATGTAATCTTATTTACTGAACTGTAGATACAACAAACAACAATTTTTGCATTTGCAACTCAGTTACCAGTTTCTTAGTTCATCAGCACCATTTCTGGTCTTTACACCTATTAGTAAATGCCTTAGTAACAACTGCCCTTCCACGTGGATACAGGGTGTCTGCAGGTGGCCTGGATGAAATTTTAAGATCGTAGACAACCTGGGGAGCCCATTGAACAAAAATGTTAATGCATATCTTTTACTATCGGCATGGTGCAGGTGACAGGTCAGGGCAAACACTTAAACATGCAAGAATTAGTAAGGGTGAAGTAGGTGTAATCCTATCTTTACTCTAAGTTGGGTGAAGACAGATTTTTTCTTTCCTTTTTTTCCACTTCAGAAACAAACAAAAAAATAAGTAACAAAAAAACACTGAAATCTCAGGGAAAATTGTAATTTGGAGCTCCAAAAAACCCCCCAAAAACCCCTCGAATGAGTGCACTCAACATCCCTACCGCCCTCTAACGTCCAGGAATGTAGTTCACGGAGTCGGTTTGGGTGTAAGGGGATGATGAGATGGAACCTTTTCTTTTCACTCGAGGAGGGGAAAGAACCAAGATGGAGGAGCGAAGGACTGGGAACAGAAGATGGCAGATGACGGAAAACTCCTCTGGAATACCACAAATGAAAAAACAACAGCCTGCACAACGTGCAGAAATATTATTCATTTTAAACTCTTATTCATTAAAAATTTAAATAAAACAGTTCAAAAAGTTTTACCTTTTTACATAGCAACAACATACAATGGTCTTTCACATTTGTCAACTGCATTAACCAGGTTATAACATTGTAACAATGACAATGTAACTGAAGATAAAACAACTGACAAATTCTTATAAAAAGTAATAAAAGTTATCCCAACTGGTTTTAACGTAGTCTTATGGATACTCCAACTCTCTTTAGCATGCTAACACAGCGATTTGAATAGCTGCAATAACTCACCAGGATATCTGTTGTGCGAAGTAAAAAAAAGTGTTCAGGGCAGTTTCAACAAAGCACAGCTCCAGCATAAATCTAAGTCTTTCGAGGTTTTTCTTTCTCGAAACTCCAATATTATGGAGTCCTATACTGTTCATAATTAAATAAATAAATATTTGATTAAATAAATAAATGTGACCTCATGCAAATACACAGTCAACCAATAAATCTCTCATAAATATATAAAAAGCCCATGAAATGGTGAAAAACCTGCACACTGATTTTAAATTAGGCATTATATTATTCAATATATTTCATTTTGCTTTAAAAACCTGTTCATTATTTTAAAAAAGCATTTTAAAATATTCATTTTATTCATGTTGAATATTATTATAATTCTACTTCTTTTTTCAGAACCTTGGATTTCAAAATCAATATTTCCCAAAGTAGCTTTGTTTTTATTTCATGTTGCTGTTTTTCACAATGGCGTATTTATTTCATGAAGAGCTTTTTCAGCAGAATGGGTCTATCTGTCAATCAAACCAGACAAGGCGGAGACACTTTTGTGATTGGCTATTCCTTTACTCAGACATAAGCAGCAGCACCCCGACTATATCGATCGAAGATGTTTCAGTGAACGTGACGGCGCGATGCCCACTCCTCAACACTAGGGGGAGTGTGCACCTCAACACATCCACAGTGTTACCAGAAATTGAGCAGTTTTGGTTCTAAATTTGCGGATAAAAGTGGCTTTGGGCGAGTGTGCATAATTCGGGTGATTTTGTGGTCGGTTCTGCAATTTTCATCTTCTCATGAACATCTAGTAGTGGCCTAAGTTAGGCTGAGTGGCTGTTGGACTTTCACAAAACTTCTGTGAACTGGAGTTCATTAAACACACCATGCCGCGTGTGGGAGGAACTAGCAGCTAATGCTTTAGCCTGATAGCCACTTGGAGCGATTGCCTGTGTTTATCTCACTTAAAATGCATGGATGCACAATGCACACGGAGAATGTTAAGAAAACAGGTTTATTTATCTGGAATAGTTCCACAACAATGTTTCCATGTTTGAGTTCATGAGATCATCCCAGAGAGTCTTCAGCTCCTGCAGTCAAACTATGTCTGTTACGTATAAATCAGAGCGCCCAGCGCAAAAAGTGTGTGTGTGTGTGTGTGTGTGTGTCAGAGCGCAAGTTGAGTTAAGGGTCTGTTGTTCAGTTCGCCGGAAAAGTAATAATAAAAAAGTATATCTAAAGTATAGAGACTGATTCTTTTAATAACCAGCTCTGAGAGGTCTGAACGGGGAAGTGATCCCAAATTAAACCCCGGATCTCCGCTGCGTTTACAACCAGAAAGAGAAACTTTCGCAGGAAAGGTTCAACATTTTCCCCGAGAGGGGAAAAAAACAGAGGACCTGATTTATAATCATTGTCTCAATGAAAAAAGCAAAAATATCATAAGGTTCAGGAGGCCCGAGCAGGCTTGTTCCCCTATCCGCTGCTGTCTGGTCCGACTCTCTGTCGGTCCGCCAGCTCGCCTCCTGTGAGCCGACATAAGGCACGATGATGTCAGACTGGATCTGTGAGCTCAGACAGCAGAGCTGTTAGCTGCAGAGCAAACGAGAGCTGAGTGAGTGGCGTAAGAGTCAAGAGTGTTTCACGTGGAATTCGAGACGTGGACGACCGGAGCTCCTTTGGTCCACACAAACCCTCAAACTACAAAAACAGAGTGGTCCATGTTTGCATCTTCTGCAGCAGACAGATTGTTTGTCTCTATTTGATCTCTAATGTAAGCAAAGCCGCGCAGATATCGCTGAAATATGTCATCTCTCTGATTGGAACACCGCAGTCAGAGCGGGTATCGAGGAATAAGAGTCGATTTCCATGGATCAGCCAATGAGCGTTTAGATCCCGCCCACTTTCACTGATTGACAGATAGACCCATTCTGCTGAAAAAGCTCTTCATGAAATAAATACGCCATTGTGAAAAACAGCAACATGAAATAAAAAAAGCTACTTTGGAAAATATTGATTTTGAAATCTAAGGTTCTGAAAAAAGAAGTAGAATTATAATAATATTCCACATGAATAAAAATGAATATTTTAAAATGCTGTTTTAAAATAATAAACAGGTTTTTAAAGCAAAATGAAATATATTGAATAATATAATGCCTAATTTAAAATCAGTGTGCAGGTTTTTCACCTTTTCATGATCTTTTTATATATTTATGAGAGATTTATTGGTTGGTTGTGTATTTGCATGAGGTCACATTTATCTATTTAATCAAATATTTATTTATTTAATTATGAACAGTATAGGACTCCATACAATATCAATTCGGTTGTTCACTCCCACGTTCCGTTTCTTCCTGTGTGACTCTACACATGGTGTTGCAAAAAACACAAGCACACAAAGATCTCAGTAGGAGTAAGATGATCACTCTGAACTAAAAATCTGCAAGCCAAAAAAACAATTCCAACAACAATGGTGGCCAGTTAAGATGACCACTCTTATATAACATTTGTTAAAGTTAATTTTGTTAGGAAAAAAACATTTTTTTCCTGTTATAAACAAAAGAACCAACAACAGCAGGCTACTACCTCCAAGTACTATATAAACCTCAGAGTGGGGTCACACTACCTGGGTTACATAGGCGAGCCAGTTCTAGAGCTGTGAATGGAAAAGCCCGGTGCAAGATTCACATGATTTGCACTGCTTTGACATTTCGCACCAAGCCTCTTCCAGCTGTAAATACATGTGCTATCAGCAAGAGATCTGTGTGAACACCATATTCTAAAAGCATGTTCAGAAACACCCGCTCAGTGCCCTCTTGAACAAGCATCACATGCCTGGTGTGTATGCAACTTTAGATGCAGCCACACTTGTCTACGACTCGTCCTAGGCCCAGACAGCCCAAAAACCTGCAGCACCTGTACAGATCAACAGGTGCATGTGATTAAGGCCTAACTTTTCCTTTCACTTTGGCTTCTTTGGTTTGCTCACAAAGCCGCTCCTGACACCTGTCAGTGCATCTTTTGTTTCCGCTTCTCCTCTTACTGGCACTAGCCAACAGTCTTGTTTCTTTCTCAAACTGCAAATTCTTCACTGAGTATAACAGAACGCACGCCCTTCAACTCTTGTATGCATCCCTATGCTACTATATCTTTTAGTAATATGTTCCCTGCATCCATTTCTTTTCATGCCCACTCCCACAGATTATGTCAATCTAACATATCCTCAACTCTGTTTCCTTCACCTCCACACCGTCTGTTCAAATCCCCTTAGTTCCAACATTTCCTCCAGCGCATTCCGGAATTCCTTCTCTCACATCCAACTCGTGGGGGCACTGAAAATCTTCCACCCTTATCCCACCTTCAATTTCAGGCTTGAGACCATGTTTGTAAGATATAATCTGCATTGTGTGTGTATCACATATAGCTCAGAATGGAAAATAGGATATCAGCCAATATCTCCCATGCTTGAAATGTGCACTACGAGAATTTATGATATCATGTGCAACAGGAAAGGAAAGTTGAAAGTATTTTTTCATAATAAAAACACTGAATTCAGTTCATTTTAGTTTTAAAGCACCAGCAGGAGAGGCTTAAAGCTGTAAACAAAAAGCAAAAATCATTATACAAACTTTATTAATTCATTCTAGCATACCAATGGTAATTATATTGTTACCATTCTAGCACCATGACTAAGAAGTTTCAATCCACATAAAAAATCTCTGGCTTTATGTTTTACCAACTGATTTCCGGTTCATATCTTCCTTTAAATGATAAAAGCACAACAGAAACCCAAAATTTTACCTTTTTATAGTCGCCTCTTATATCCTCCTGCCTTTGGCTAACTGTTCAGTAATTTTAAGCAATACACAACTGACTAAATACAGAATATTTCATCTGAATTACTTTCCTGATTCAACTATCTTAATGTTTTGGGGACTGTCGGGGTCCGCTCGGCAGAGATTGAGCCACAGGACAAAAAGATCTTCAAATCAGGGGTTTTTATTTTACCGAACACAAAAATTGCATGGGCCTAAATTAAAATGGCGTCAACAAAACAAAAAATGTAATTGAGAGAATCAATAACAAAAGCTAAAACCAACTGAACCAAAACTGACCCACCAACAGGAAACATAAGGGAGATTTTATACTGGCTGATCAGACCAATGACACAATAGGGAGGGAACTACAAATACAAAACATTCAAAACCTGAATATTAACTAAAGTAGTAAATTACTAGTAATTTAACGCTTTAACCAAGAAACTGAACTTATACTTCAAAACAAGTTTAACATATCCAAAAAAATACAAACAATAGTCCAACATAAGAATAAACTTTGTCTTCCCCCTCCATGCTGAGGGGGAAGACAAAGATGGAAGATGGAAGTGTTCAGGAAGTTGTCCATGGTCCTGCCTTTCCACGTCATCAGGAACTTCCACAGCTCCTCCCACTGCCACATCATCAGGAATTTTCCCAGCCCCTTCCCCTGTCCCCAGCATCAGGCCTCAGACAGAACTCAAAAGAATAGAATTACTCAAAAGAATACAAAATTAACTAAATGTGTGCACAAGTCATTAAGTTAATTTTGTTATTTAATGTGTGAAATAAAATAAAAGGGTTTATTCAACAAAGAAATGTAACAAATAAATTTAAACTGTGGGGCAATGGGCTCTGCCCTCACAGGGACCAACACTGGAAGTATTCTCGCCTTTGGCCCATTGTGGCCAGTTTATTCTACATATCCTGATGGATCATTGGCCAGCGCACATCTATAGGTCACGTGTTTTGTCATCTGGCTGTAATTCCCCCAACCAGTCATCAAAGCAAAATCTTTATTTACATACATGGTTTAAATAAGTTGTTACAAATCACTAGCTAATCCCTTCATATAATTTTGATTAATCACAAATCTGGACTCTTGAAAGAAATAAAAAGTAAAATACACATTTATGGGAACCATAACTAATAAATGATGTTCATATTGGCTGGAAAGCCCTCTGCAATCATGCAGTTTACATTAGAAGGTTCAATGGAATATTTTTACCTCTGCAGTGTCAATTTCACTCTAAAACACTGTAATTCAGCTCCTGCCCCTTCATGTTTAAGAAAACAATAAAAACAGTGAAAAAGGTTGGGAATGTCACCAGCGATTTGATTGTTAGTTTAAAAAAAAAGCACAATGCTTTGAGAAGCCACCCTTTAAGCTATCCATACCAGCTTCACTCTAAAGGACCATAACATTGCTGGATTGCTGATTGCCCATCTTAGATATTATGGTCCACCCTGAACAGTTTTGCAGGAAAGCTTACAGGGACAGAACCACTTACTCCAAAGGGGCAATTTGGATTCACCAAATGACACATGAAACATCCTGTTTTGGGATGATGGGAAGGAAGCCAAAGAAAAGCCAAACATGCACAGGGAGAACATGCAAACTCCCCACAAAAAAGACCCAAATAGAATTTGCATTCAAATAACATTTATATCTGCAAACAAAATGTGTGCTTTTGTTAAAAGTCAAAAAAGGCAAGAGCAGAACAATTTTGTTTTTTTGCAATGCCAGTGTATCCTTTGTAAAAATGATATGTGAGTGCAATAATTCTTTGAGCATGTGTCAAAAAGGTTAAAAATGTCTTGCACACTTTCAGAAACATGTGAAACTCTGTAGGGTGCCATTCACAGTGAGGGGATGCTGCTATGAACCACAGCTCCTCCAAAAAAGCAAAAAATTAAAATTCTAAATTTAGAAGTGATAATGATTTGGTATCAAGTTGATTACATTATACATACTTCAACAGATCTAACAATGACACGGACATCAACTTTGATATACTGTCTGTAATCCTTTCTCTGGGAGGTGTCCAAGGCCTGCAAAGACAGAGAGGGTATAGTATTTGATCTGATATAAAGACGGGGAGCTTTTGGGAGAAACTGATGTTAGATAAAGTGCTTATCTTTGCAGCTGCAACACCATTATCACAGGAATGATCAGACCAGCACCAGGACAAAAAAAAAAAAAATCACTTTCACTCAGCCTTACAAAGAAGGTCATATGTCAGAAGAGGACTATTGTGAGTGGCAGGACCAAATGCTTGACCTATTTCATTCTCTACTGCCCAATACGACAGTTTCCTGTTGATGGTCAGAAAGTTCCAGCACGCAGGGAGCTCATTACACTCAAGCAGTAATCACAAAAACAATTATTGTAATTACCCAAGATTTAGCCCAGAAAATTGCACAATACTCAAAAGGAAGTCTGTTCAGGGCACGGTGGCAGCTTTTCAGGTACAAGCAGCTGCTTTGCAATCATTAAAATGTCAGTTGTATAAGGGCATTTGTGTTGTTTTGCCATTTACAAGATGAAGGAAACCAGACATTTGGGGAAAAATGTTCACTCTCTGCAGTTTTGTGTTTGTTCGTTTTTTGTCTTTTCATTTATTTGATTTTGATAGGAAAATATAGGCCTCCAAACTATTGATGGCTTTCCACTATTACAGTTGACCATGCTTGCTCTAAAAAAAGGGCAAAACACCAAAGATTTAGTAGTTTAGAGTCTGGAGTCATTACTGAAAGTCACTCACACTTACACCACTAATTAGCTGTCAGTTTGAACTGATTGCAGTTGCGTGTGTTTTATCTGCATAAATCATTTATTAATTAAAAAATAATTACAAAAAAAGGCAATTAAATGCAATAACATTTCTGTGAAAAGCTTTTCTTTTTTTTAATAATATGGCTTGTGGAAAAATGCCACAAATGTGCATGGATAACACATAAATGACACTGAAGACATATGTCTGTTCAGGCAAGGCCAGAATGACCACATGGGCAGTAGGGATAGATAAGTTGAATAGATAAGTTTAGGACATCATGCAACAAAAACAAGTGCTTGTGACTTTGTGCTCCTCTGTTTATACCTCTATTATCTTATCAGGCTTTGTGTGAAAAAAGAATACTTAACGCTGGGACAGAGGCACAAGCACGTAACTAACAAATCATGTTCTTAAAAAAGTTTGAAACGCACAATGTACTCAACAATTTTAAAAACTAACCTTGTTTGTCTGTCTAGCCAAGATTTGTGCCAGTGTTGGATCTCAAAAATAATACTTTTACCACTGCTGCATCTTCTGTCATCCTTCAGTGAGGAAGGGGCAATAAAAATACCCCCCAAAATAGGTGTTTTCTTTGATTCGAAAACAAAGCTTTATTGAACCTTGAAGATAACAAGAATCTTCTCAGTTGTTATCAACCAGAATACTTGGTGAAGGGGAGTGATTTGGCTCAAAGAGGGAAATGACTCTCCACCAGTAAATTTTACTTTGATTCCTCAATTGGCTACTTCAGTAGCCAATAATACTTAGTTACAAAGACACATACTGTCTGGTAACCTGAAAAAGGAAATTACAAAAAGGTCTTGGCTCTTTTCCTCATAGATGATTCTCCAACCTTTTTGGAGTGTTTTCCAAACTGCTCAGGGTAGAATTTATTCCCCAGGTATCCATGAAGCTACTTCTGAGAGTCACATAAGACAAACTTGACTCTTCAGTGAGGTTTGTCACTTTGGAGAAGTTGGAACACAATCCTTAAACACTGCATTTGAGCGTTACTTCACGAGTTTCTGTCATGCTGCCCGTTTATTTTTGTCTCTCCTGAAGTTTTTTAGTAAATGAAGATACTTATTTTTACTGTAATATCAGAAAAAAACAAAATAAAAAAGAGCTAGAACAATAAAGGAGAAACTGAAGCAGAATTTATAACAAATGCTAACAGTTTTAAGCATTACAATTTTTCTTTGGCAACTTGTACTTTTGATCCTCAGGCATCATATTTTCTGTTGAAGTGTTTCCTTTTCATTTCTTATAAACTATAACTCTATAACTTAATTAGGTTTAAAATATCTATGTACTGGCCACTTTAATAGACACACCTGTCCAACTGCTCATTAACGCACATTTCTAATCAGCTGAGGCATTAGGGCAGTTATGATGGTAAAAGAGGGTCCAACCCATACAAGCAAAGTGTACTTAATAAATAAGCTATTGCGTTTATGCATTTGCATAAACCTGTTGAATTTGGCTTGTTTTTTTTTTTTGATTGCTTGAAGTAAACAAACAAACCACCCAAATAAACCAAAAACACAGAGGGAATATTAACCTCTTCACACCTTATGTTGCTAATCTGAAATGTACAATTTAATCTTCACTCCACTTAACTCAACCTTGAAAAGAAAAAAAAACACTGAAGAATATTTTTTTATATAATTGGAAAGTGCAAAGAAAATAATCAGTCATAGGGTTTATACTATAAGTGCTGAGTGGAATGGTTTTTATTAGGAATTTAGAATAACAAAAGAAGGGCAGAAAGCTTTCTTCATTGCTGCATCACTCTCTCATGCATATTATCAGTAAGACGAAAGTAATACAAGTGAATGCTGCAGGTGAAAAGTGAAACAATGCAGGAGAGGAAGAAAGGGCCAATAAGTCAAGAAGACTGTTTTAGGAAGATAAAGTCCATTACATTCTTATCACTCTAAAAGAATAGCATACATTTGAGAATGCTGTGTTATGTGTGTGTGTGTCCATGTGACGTTCCCTGCAGTCAGGGAGCAGAATGAGGCAAAAGCTTCTTGTAAATCCCAGATGTCGTTCACAGGAAGCCAGGAGTCACTGGAGCTCTGGCCTAAATGCAAAAGTTAACCCTTTAACACCGGAAATGTTGCCGGCATCACCTAAACACACGCTCTTTGACCTTCCATAACTGGACGTGTTTAACGGGAATCAGATTATTCTGCAACATTTTATATTAGCTTTCCACCAGCTAAGCCACGTCTCTCCGTGATTTACATCCATTGGCGTGAGCACCTCACTACTGTAAAGTGTAAATATCCGTGCAATTTTGCTTGTCTCCACTTCAGAACATGCTAGAATATTTTTTATTGCGTAAACGGTTTGAGTTATGGTAGTTGAAAGAGTGTAAACAATGAAACTAAAGCTCTGGTGTTAAACGGTTAAAGAGGGAGACAAACAAAAACACATGATTTTTGATGGTTTTTCAACAAAACAGTCACTGGCTAGAACAGTTTTAATTGTTTTATTTTGAATTCCAGTCAACAAGGCAGTTGTGTAGCAGTTATCTGCATATATATAACCAAAAGGGCAAACATATAGAACATGTTTGAAAAACCAATGAAAAAGACTTCATCTATCAATGTGTGATTTCTTTTAGATGTTCCCAATGACATGAAGTGTTGATTTACAAAAGGCTAAAAAAATGTAAATGACTGATTTTTAGTCATTTTTATTGTATAAATTAAATGCCAGCCATAATGCCCTTGTTACTGACACATTTTCTTTTGATAATAATAACAATGGAATGAATTTATCTGTGCTTTTCCAGATGTTCAAAGCGCTTACGATGTGTCCGTTATTCATTCACTTCTCCTTCATACTTGGTGATGGTAAGCTGCGGATGTAGTCACAGCTGCCCTGACCATCACCAGGTGCATTCATGTGCATTCACACACCAGTGGGGCAACGCTGGGCTGAGGGAGGGCGGGGTGTCTTGCCTGAGGACAAAGCGGCGGTTGACTGGGGATCAAGCTGCCAATCCTTCGATCATTGGACAACCTGCTCAACCACCTGAGCCACTAGCTCAGGTTAATGTGTCCTTTTTAGAAGGGTTTTAAGGTTATTTTACTGCTGTAGTTAAGTTAAGCTAGAAAGGAGCTAAGTAGAAGACAGAAAAATGAGCATGAGGAAGTAAGATCTAAAGAGAAAATCAGAATCAATCAAGAAAAGAAGCTAAAGAAAGATAAAAGTTCTTATCCTTTTTTGCCCGCTTACAGCCAACAAAGTATATTTATTTTATGTTAGTATTTTTATTGTGAGTGTGAATGTTTATTATCCAGTTGTTGTTTTGTTTATTTATTTATTTTATTTTTGCTTTTTTGTAAGAATGAATTGTTTTGTTTGTGTTTTCTATAGTTTTCACGATGTGTACAAGACTTTAAAAAGGTAATCTGTTTAAGGAAACCACTTGTGATTCTGGACACGCTGCTCGGGAATCACAGCCCTGCTGTACACCATCACCAGAAGCTAAACCATACCTGCAGCTCTGAAGTGCTTCTTCATCACAGCAATGCACTCTAAGAGGACCTGGCTGCAGACATCAGCATCCACTTCTGGAAGTCCTAGACCAAAACCAAAAGTCCCCCATATTGCTCAAAGGATAAAAATAATATAATTATTGTAGTTTTGGTTTTTTCAGCTTAGCTTTGATAAAAGTTTTTTATTCTACAATTCTACACATTTTTGGTTAGGGTAATTTGTATAATTTCCACTTCTGGTCAATGATGTCAGTCGCCATCTTGTCTTCAACCAGGCCCTCCCAAAAATGTTTGTTCTTTCAAAACAGTTCATTTTTTGTGATAGAAACTGATTAATAAATATTTTCAAGATGTTTGAGCATGTCTAGCATGTTTTACAAAATTCTTGATGTAAAAAAAAAGGCATGTGAGTGAAAGTGATGGGGTGGAAAAGCTAATTAGTTGAACTAGAAGGCTCACTTGTCAGGATGAACACACTGGTCAGAACACTGCTCAGAGTTCATTGTTAAGTCAATCAAACCCTTTTATATGGACAAATGTACTGCTGGGTTCATCTTGCCTGGTCTCTCAAATAGAACAGGAAACTCTCACTGAGATTTAGACATCTTGATGGGACTCATGCAGATTGTGGTGGAAAAATCTTAACTGTTTGAAATTCCTTATCTTTTCATATAGTATCTTTATTTTAGTGAATTGAACATGTAATTAATTGAGCATGTGCATTGGTTTACCACAGATATACTGTATTTTCTTTTTTTTTAGTATACTGTACTTTCAGTATAGATTTTGTGCCAGGAGAAATAGGAGCAACTACAGATTCTACACACACCATTATTAGACGAATATTTGATATAAATATATATCTCAAAATGAGATCCTCAAGAAAGATGTGCTGGTTTATAAGCGCTCTACCTTTCAGTTGTGAACTGCAGTGACACCTGGACCTTGATATTTATGATCTGCTGTCTCCCATGTTTTATCTCGTCATGTTCTTCTTGTAGTTTGTTGTAACACTCTCATAAAACTGCATAAGGTCAACTCTTGACAAGGAATGACAAGGAAGAAAACGAAGAAAAAAAGCCACTCCTTGCATTTAGTGTATAATAACATAAACTGCAATGATAAATGTACTTGGGCCTTTTTCTTTCCATTTGAATTCAGAAACAGAGACAGACATTTTGCTTTCAGTAAAAATCATTTATATGTGTGTATATGCATGGGCGTGTGTGTTTTTGTAAAGACATTCCAGATGCTGCAACTTGTAAACTCAAGGTTGAACGTGTTTTTTTTTTACTGTCTGGTCAGTCCAATTATACGCCTGAAGGAGTCTGTTTAAACAGCCACCTGATCCCAAACACTGGAGGACAGCTTATTGATTAAGTCCTTTGATTTAGTCCATGTAATCTAAAAGTCTGAGAAATGTATTGATTTTCAAAGCATATTTAGAAATCCTCTTTATGTGGAGCATAAAATGTACTGTGTCTTATCATTTTATCTTCTTGTTGTCTTCCTGCTTATTTTTTCAACCACAGATGTTTTTAGAGTGCTCTTAACACGTAAAACAGAAATGTAAGACAGTCCATAATTGGTTGAAATGTTAAGAAGCAATTTTGCTATTTTAGGAATACTTAATTGTTGCCGTATGTGTCCTTACACCAACAAATTTTTTTTCTATTAGTTTAGATAGTTTCTTTTGACTCCTTCTCACAAGTAGACATCAATGCAACAAGATGTATTGGATGAATTCTGTTTTAACATACTGTTTATGTTAAGTGTCAGCTCTCTTTCCAGCAGCTGAGAGGGATTCATAAACATAGACGTAACCATTTGGATTGAGACATCAATCATCAATCAACTGGACTTTGTTCAAACTCCAGTTTTGGTCCTCAGTATTTTCTGGGATCGATTTTAATCAATTTATTTTATTTTAAAATGATTTTATAACGGTATAGGTCGATCTGATGCAATTAACAAATTGCCTCAGACAGATAGGTGTGATTGGATCATAGGAACATAAATAATTTCATCGATGGAGTCAATTAATCATTACATCCCTAATATCTACTTCTAACTTTTATTTTTATTAAATTCGTTTATTCATTCATTCACTCATTCATTCATTAATACATACATATGTTCTTATTATAGTTACATGTGAAAATCTTTACTTTTACTTATGTAAGTATGACTTTAGCTTAACGGGGCTGGGAAGAGTGTAAAAAGGTTGATGTTTTATGAAAGAATGAAAATGCCCAATAAAGTGTGTTTACATAAAAAAAGAAGAAAAAGAAGCACATCTAGCTGCCCCCTCCCTCTCTAACCCCCCTACACATACCCACAACTCATCATGTTCCACACACTGTATCAAACAATAATACAACTTGGGCAAAGTTCTAACGGATTAAAAACAACCTGTGATTTAAAAAACAACTTTGTGAAACATTCCTTCATAGCAACAAGTGCAACATTCCGTTCTCACTTAGCAACCAACCCCCACCCCCTCCCCACCAGAATCTGCTTCTCACATTTAAATATTCCATTTAAAAAAAGCTTAGTGAACATTCCGGCGTCACTAAAAACAAATAACGGATGACATCAAAGATCATAGAGAGCTGTCCTTATAAATAGGCTTGAAATTTTTGACCTTCACCACTTCACAGCCACCAGCTCTCAGGGGTAAGTCTCTGTTTTGCTACTTTGAGAGTGGAAGCTTTAAATTGAACTTTTACTAAATACAGCAGTCCTTGTGGTTTAGTGAGGTTTAAAACAATTGCAACTGCCTTGATTTTTTTTTAGAATCACTTGGTTAGAGATCTGCTTGTAAAGATGTCAAATATGTTAACCAAGAGAAGGATTGTGTTTGATGAAGCTTGGGAAAAATTGTGGACTGATGCAATAAATGAGGAGGAAGAAGTCTTGGATGATAACTTTTATAGCATAGTTATCTTTCCGGAGGAAAGTCCCTCAGAGAATCTGAACGAAGACTCTCCCATCCTTCTGGTGGATCCACTGCCAAAAGATGTCTTAAGTGATGAGGACTTTTCTAATCTGGAGATCCTTCCTGAAAAACCTCCCTCAGAGAATCTGAACATAAACTTTGAGAATAACCGCCCTGTTCAACTACCCGTTAATGATGACAACATTTTGGATTATCATTTACAGCAAGCTAATATAGTTTTCATTGAAGAAATGGCCAGCGAAGCTGAGATAGCTTGGTGGCATCAAGAAGAACTTGCCAAAAAATCAGATGACAGCCTTGTTCTTACAAAAAGACTGGCTGCTGAAATGCTTCAAGAATCAGATGTTCCACATCCACAAAGAACTTTGACACCTCCTGTGGACCCAAAGCTTTTAGAAAGACCATCTTTATGGCGACGGATAAAGAAGTTTTTTACACCAAAACATCACCGTCAGTACAAAAGAGAGAAATTCCTTCAAAATTTTGAACAACAAACATCTAGAACAAAGACTGTCACAGTGGGGCATTGAAGCCTGATGGTGCCTGTTCAATGCGACGGAGTTTTAGGGCCACCAAAAAAAAAACAAAACAAGGGCCACCAAAAAAAAAAACTAAAATTACGAGATTTTATCTCATAAATTTACAACTTAAAATCTTATAACTTTAGGAGAAAAAGTCATAGATTAAGGAGAAAACACCGAAATTGTCCGTTTATCGGGGTGTAGCTGTAAGATTAAATAATTTCCGGATTATAGGTTTAAAGCAAAGAAATTCTATGAAGGTAAAAATGCTCCAAAAGGAATTTGATTTGAGATTTTGTAATATGGAAAGTGCATACTTGTGCATCAAAAATCTGCATCTGTGTGTAAAAATCTTCTGCTGTGAACTGACAAATTTCCATTTGCATGTGTTCATTTAGAGTTACAACTTCAAATCTGTGATTACAACTGCTCAAATGTGCTTCTGCGTGTGCTTGAATCTGCTGGCACAAATCACAGGTGCGCTACAACTGCGCTCTGAATTTTGACACATTCCTTGCGAGAAACTTGTGTCTAAACTGATCTTTGTCCGATAATGGGCCTAGAGGGGAGGGAGAGTAAGAGGAGGCGGGGTCAACCAATCAGAGTGCAGGACTCGGAGAACTTGGTAAAGTTAGAAATATCTTCACAGATTCGGACTTTCCTGCTTCAATAACTCTTTTGATAAACCTTCAAATGTGACAGCAAGTCTCTCAATCATTTTGTATTAACACAGAGAGTGAACTAAAAATACATTTCTAAAGAAGAAAGTCTGGTTTTTCCTGCATTTTAATGAGAAATGATCTCTTCGTACTTTAAATGCAGACATGCAGCTAGATGGCTGCGAACGGAACGTCAGCAGTAAGATCATCTTTGTTGTAGCAGGACAACAGGGCCAGGGCTATTTAGCAGCTTTATCATAAATCATATGGATTAACATTTGAAAAAAATGTATTAGATCAGATCAATGCGTTCCCTGCGACGTTCCAGACGACGGCACGGCGGAGCGCGGCTGTGGCGGACTCAGCCCACTGAGCGACGGGCTAGGTCTACGCCCTCGCTCAGCGGCCAGACGCCGAGTTTCGCAGAGGAACGAAGAAGTGAGGATCTCGCTGACCGACGGCGGAGCACGCCTGTTGCTCGCGCAGAACCAGCCGTCGCTCAGTGGGCTGAGTCCGCCACAGCCGCGCTCCGCCGTGCTGTCGCCTGGAACGTCGCAGGGAACATATTGATCTGATCTAATACATTTTTTTCAAATGTTAATCTATATGACTTATTATAAAGCTGCTAAATAGCCCTGGTCCTGTTGTCCTGCTACAACAAAGATGATCTTACTGCTGACTTTCCGTTCGCAGCCATCTAGCTGCATTTCTGCATTTAAAGTACGAAGAGATCATTTCTCATTAAAATGCAGGAAAAACCGGACTTCCTTCTTTAAAAATTTATTTTTAGTTCACTCTCTGTGTTAATACAAAATGATTGAGAGACTTGATGTCACATTTGAACATTTATCAGAAGAGTTATTGAAGCAGGAAGTCTGAATCTGTGAAGATATTTCTAACTTTACCGAGTTCTCCGAGTCCTGCACTCTGATTGGTTGACTCCGCCTCCTCTTACCCTCCCTCCCCCCAGTCCCATTATCGGACACAGATCAGTTTAGACACAAGTTTCTCGCAAGGAATGTGTCAGAATTCAGAGCGCAGTTGTTGCGCACTTGTGATCTGCACCAGCTGATTTGAGCACACGCAGAAGCACATTTGAGCAGTTGTAATCACAGATTTGAAGTTGTAACTCTAAATGAAGACATGCAAATGGAAATTTGTCAGTTCACAGCAGAAGATTTTTACAAACAGATCCAGATTTTTGATTTACAAGTATTCACATTCTATATTACAAATTCTCAAATCAAATCTACAAGTGCGTTCTTTTTGGAGCATTTTTACCTTCATAGGATACCGACGATAGCTTCATCGGGCTGCAGAGATACTGCAAACCATCCATCAATAACTAAAACTTTAATGAATCGTAAATCCAACAAATTAGCTTCCAGACATTTGGAACGTTATCAATAAACATTCAGCTCACCTGTTCAACTAAGTTTAGTCGGTCTGCTTTGCTGCTGCACGGCGTTTATCTGCTGCTCTGCATGTTCACTTCCAATGTAATCTCGTAAATTTACGAGTTTTTATCTCCTAAATTTACGAGTTTTTATCTTGTAAATTTACGAGATAAAATCTCGTATTTTTTTTTTTTTTTGGTGGCCCTAAAACTCCGTCGTAGTTCAACCAAACAAAAAAAAAAAAAAAAGAAAAAAAAAAAAAAAAAAAAAAAATCCCCTCCGTGAACCGCCACCTTAACGTGGTGGAGGGGTTTGAGTACTCAAGTGATCTTGGGAGTTGGGCTGTGTAGGGCTGACACCGCTGGTGAGGGCCCCATGGCAGACAGGCCCTAGGTCATGAGTCAGACTAAGAGCGGTTCAGAAATCCCTTGTAAAGATCGGCACCCCCGTTGGGGCGAGGCAAGGGCCTGGTGGTCATAATTCTTCTCATGGGTCCTTTGGGCCCATTCAAATGGAAAGCAGGAAGATAATTTCCAACAAAGGGTTAAAGTTTGAAAGATTAAACAAGTTTGAAAATGTTTATCTTTGTCTTAGAGAAGTGTGTAATGAGGGATTTTACAGCCTTAAAACATCAGCAATTTTAGTGAGAAAAAAAAAAGGATTTCACTTATTGCAGGTTTTTTTCAGAATGTAACTCCAGTGATAAAAGATGGAATGCTGTAAGCAAAACTTACACTCAGAGAAATGAAAAAGTGCTGTAGTATTTTTTATGTAAAGTATTTATGTTGAAAATATTAAATCAATTCACTTTATTAACTGACTGGCGGCGCGTGCACACGCAGCAGCTCCTCTCTCCCCTACCTTCGGTGTTTTTGTTTTTTGGATTTATTTTTGGGTTTCAAGGATTTACTGTTTTTAAAATAATGTACTCATACACCCGTGATGTCCTGCTCGCCATCGGCCGGAACCACTGTTTCTGACCATTTTCTGAGGAATTTACCGGTTGAACTACGTGACTGCGGTCTGCTCCGGACAGAGAGGAGGTGCCACAGGCGGTGCATGAGGAAGCAAAAGAGAGGGAAGCGTGGAGAAATCCGTGCTAGGCTAGCGGCTAGTCCTCACCGGCCAGCTATCCCAACAATCACGCTGGCCAACGTACGATCTCTGGACAATAAACAGGACTATATCCGCCTGCTACGCACATCGTCCAAGACTGCGAGTGAGTGCTGTGTCTTTGTCTTTGTGGAAACGTGGCTAACAGACAACGTCCCGGACTGTGCCATCCAGCTAGCCGGGTTAGCATGCTTCCGGGCCGACAGGATGCTCATCGAGGGGGGTAAGACCCGCGGTGGTGGACTCTGTGTTTACATCAGCAATGCTTGGTGCCGGAATGCCAGAGTGGTCTATCAACACTGCTCCCCCCTGGCTGAGTTTATGATCGTTAAATGCCGGCCATTCTACCTGTCGAGAGAATTTAGCTCCATACTACTGGTAGCAGCATACATCCCTCCCAGCTCCACCACCAACAGGAGTGAGGCTCTGTATGAACTACACCAGCACATCAGTGAGCAGCCGACAACACACCCTGATGCCTTCCTCATCCTGGCCGGGGACTTCAACCACACAAACCCCAAGAGCGTGTTTCCACAACTTCATAGACATATCAACTTCCCCAGAAGAGGTAAAAACATCTTGGACAATGTTTACACCCCACACAAAGGAGCCTGCAAAGCCCTTCCCCTCCCCATCCTGGGCGCCTCAGACCACACCACTGTCATGCTAATGCCAGCATACAGGCCAAAGGTGAAAGCCGTCAGACCAGCTGAAAAGGTGGTTCGGGTATGGCCTGAGGGATCTACTGAGGCCGTGCAGGACTGCTTTGCCACCACTGACTGGAGTATATCCAAACAAGCAGCCACCTATAATGACATCACTGATCTCCAGGAGTACACAGAGAATGTCACATCCTACATGAAGAAGTGCATGGACGATATCACAGTCACCAAAACCATCACCCTTCGAGCCAACCAAAAGCCATGGCTGACAGGAGATGTCCACAGACTCTGGAGGGAACGGAACACTGCCTTCAGAGCTGGGAATGAAGCTGTCACGAGGCATCAGGCTGGCCAAGAGGGAGCACTCCAGGAGGATGGCTGCCCGCTTCAGTAACAGCGGTGACACCAGGAACCTGTGGCGGGGCATCCAGACCATCACGGATTACAAGCCCACCCCACAGGCCTGTGACTACTCAACCCCTCTGCTGGACCAGCTAAACACCTTCTTTGCCCGCTTCGAGGCAGACAACAGCATCCGGCACAGAAGACTCCTCCTCACTGGGAAGGATAAAGTCACAGAGAGCCCCAGGACCTGACAACATTCCTGGCGGTGTCCTAAGGAACTGTGCTGATGAGCTGACAGATGTCATCACCGACATCTTCAACCTCTCACTGAGTCAGGCTGTTGTTCCCTCATGCTTCAAAGCCACCACCATCATCCCGGTCCCAAAGTAGTCCTCTCCCACCTGCTACAATGACTACCGCCCGATCGCTCTCACTCATATTCTCACGAATTGCTTTGAGCGGCTGGTCATGCAGAACATCAAGTCTACCTCCCCCCACTCTGGACCCCTACCAGTTTGCATATCGGTCTAACCGTTCAACCGATGATGCCATCTCTACAGCCCTCCACTCAGCCCTCACTCACCTGGCAACAAAAGACTTGCATGTCAGAATGCTGTTCATTGACTTCAGCTCCGCATTCAATACAGTCATCCCCCAACAGCTCATCCACAAGCTAGACCAACTCTGACTCAACACCTCCCTGTGTAACTGGCTGCTGGACTTTCTGATAGGGAAACCACAGGCAGTCTGTGTCAGCAACAACACCTCCAGCGCCATCACAATTAACACAGGGGTCCCCCAAGGATGTGTGCTGAGCCCCCTTCTCGTCACTCTGCTGACTCACGACTGCACCCCAACAACAAGCTTCAACCTCTTCATCAAGTTTGCGGATGACACAACAGTGGTGGGTCTCATCAACAACAACGATGAGACCCCCTACAGGAGTGAGGTGAGCAGGGTGGCTCTGTGGTGCAAAGACAACAATCTCCACCTGAATGTGGAGAAGACAAAAGAGATGATTGTGGACTTCCGGAGAACTCCCACCCAGCACACTCCACTGATCGTCAATGGTGCTGCTGTGGAAAGGGTGAGCTGCACCAAGTTCCTGGGGGTGCACATCTCCGACGACCTGTCCTGGAACCACAACACTGCATCACTGGCCAAGAAATCCCAACAACGCCTGTACTTCCTCCGCAAACTGAAGAGGGCCAGAGCTCCTCCCCCCATCATGCAGACCTTCTACAGAGGCGCCATCGAGAGCATCCTGACCAGCTGCATCACCGTGTGGTACGGAGCCTGCACCGTGTCCTGCCGGAAGACTCTGCAGCACATTGTGAAAATGGCTGAGAAGATCGTTGGTGTCCCTCTTACTGGCCTCTCGGACATTTAACGCTCCCGCCACACCTGCAAAGCCATCAGGATTGCAGGAGACCCCTCACACCCATCCCAGAGACACTTCAACCTGCTGCCATCAGGGAGGAGGCTGCAAAGTCTGCAGGCCAGAACCAGCAGACTCAAGGACATCCATCAGGCAATAAGGACACTCAACTCCCTCCCTGCCCTCCCCCCTCTGGCCCCTCCACTCCATCCTACAAGCTCTCATTGAAAACTTTCACAAAAGTTCAGAACACCATCTTCACCAAAGACTGCCACCACTGACCCATCCACTTACTGTTCTCAGCACTGTTGTCACTTTAAACTGCTACTTTAAAGTGTGGGTGACATGGTCTATTTTAATAAGCCAAAATATAGTAAATAGTCTCTATTTCATGTTGCGATTGTTTTTAATATTTTTCGAAAAAGAATAAATAGCGAAAAACGCAATATAAACAACGAGGACGGCCGCCGGCTTCACGCATTCCGCCGAATTCTCGCCCCCCTGTTTGTGACGTAACGAAAGGAAGACAAGGCAGACAACATGGCTAGCACCGATAGCGAAGCACAGAGTGATGCTACCGTCTCTATTAGCGATTTATCATCAGATGAACAGAAAGATGAAGAGGAAAGTTGCGGAGATTATCATGATGATGAGTCACTTTTGCAACCCTATCGATTCGAACCCTTTTGCGAAAGTGAGGAGGATATAGTATAGCAGAAAGTAGTAGGTCTAGTGATGCCGATGACGATAGCCAGCATGAAGATTCGGCTAGACTCCAGTAAGTCTAAAAAATGTATAAAATTAAATTACTCCACTTACCCTAATATATAATCAAAATGTCCCCTTTTGGCCTAATCTAAACAAAGGTAAACACTGGTTTTCAACCCAATTTACAAAATAAATGTCACAAAATAATAAAAGTTTCCCAGATATTACTACTCTTTAGTTAACAAAGTCACTGTATACCATTAACAACTGCAGAACATTAACAGTTTTACCTGTTTGAACCAGTTTGAAACCTTTTCTCGTGCGCGAGCGCTCACACACACACAGTTCAGTTTACTCACGGTACCGGCACCTCAAAAGCAAAAGAAAAAAAACGTTGCAGAACTGTTGCTTCTCTTGCAAAACATTGAGTGCGTTGAAATACTCCAGTTGGATCCAAGGACAACAGAAAACACGACTACTTCGCCTCAATGTGATCCATCGTGATGCACACTAGCCTAGCTTAGCAGCCTCCGCTCCCGACCGACTCCAGCGCCGTCCTGTCCGACCCAGAAAACGGCTCGCTCGCTTCCAGCTCACCCGCCTTTCCTCGACTCAGAAGCCAAGATCCTCCTCCCAACTCTCCGTTCAAAATTCTTCGTTTGTGTCCCGGTTTTTGTCCCTTCGAAAACGCAGACTTCTCTCCTGCAGATCTGGAGGGAAAAATCCTTCGCCGTCCACCTTCTTAAATTTTCCCCTTTTCAGCAGCGTTTCTTGTTTTGGGAATTTTATACACAGATACACTTTCACTAGATGTATTGCTACATCCAGCTGCCACACAACGACTTGGCATGTTGATGATTAACAGATTTAAACACGAGAGAAACGAAGACTACCTGTTTTGTTTACATGCTGTCCTAAGCAACTGCGAAAGGCAACTCCCTTTCGTGACGTCACAGGTCATATCGGGTTCACTTCCAGCCTGCGCTCTAGCGGCAGATCCAAATCTCTGATTCCTTCGAAAGATGTCTATTTTTCATATGCTTCGGATTTTTTTCGACGCAAACTATTGGTATCAATAGAATCAGCGTTTAACACTAGAACGCCCAGGATTTTTCACTCCCCCTGCAGCGTCCAGAGCACAGCCAAATGGCTGGGTGGCTCGAAATGACTAATTCAACAGCCTTCAATTAGCCACCTTTCATTTGTAAATGCAGCACTACCTAATCATCTGGATGAAGACATGTCCTAACTAACCACATTCTTTACTCAGATCAGGGTGGGGGAGGTTTTTCTGCTTCAAAAGAGCCTCCAAGCTCTAACAAACTTTGACTCCCAGTTTGTCAACTGAAAAACCAAGATGCCTTAATTTTACTACCCTGAGCAGACATTGAAAATTATCCTGGAGCAAGTCAACCCATTTGACTCTGAGGGAGAAGAGATAGTCCTTTAGCTGGACTCAGACTGATATTTCTTTTGATAAGATTTCATGAACATCTTGTTGTCATTTGCTGATTCTAGCAGTTGTCTAACCATTTATTTTCTGTGCCTGCTCATCCTGGTCAGGATCACAGGGGTCTGCTGGAGCACATCCCAGCTAGTCACAATAGTCACAAGCAACTGGGGAGGGGTACACCCTGGATGGGTCACCAGTCCATTGCAGGGCCACATAGATAAATAACCAGGCACACTCACATACACACCTATGAGAAATTTAGTCATTTAATTTAACCACATGTTTCTTGGACCGGGGAGGCAAAGGAGGCCTATTTGACATGTTTTGGAATTTATAGTTTCAACTAGAATTCAACAAAAAACAAACAAAAAATAAAATAAACAAGTGAAACAACATATATCTTTACATTGCTGAAGGTTTTCATTGCTCAGATCTCAGAAATGAGATCACAGATGAGGAGATTTCATTGCCATCAGAAAAGAGAGGACGACAGAGAGGAGACACACTGTGCCAACAGAACAGGCAAAAGATGGCACGATGTGGCATTCAGAAAAGGTTGGGAGGCCTCTCCATCACGGCACAATTGAATGTTACACTGCTGAGGAAGAGCCAACTGCTTTGGTCAGAAGTACGGTGTCGACTCGCTTACAGAGTTTCCTGTGTTTCCTCACTCTGAACATGCTTCAGACTATTCGGGACTGTGTTGTTCAGCATGAACGTCAGACAGAAGATGACAGCTGGTTCATGGCCCTCCCTGAACTATTGGGGTTCATTGCCATCCTCCTTGTGATGGGGGGATAAAACTTCCATCCATGCAAAACGCAAGATGCAAGATGGTTGGCAAAAATGGGAAATCCACTGATCTAAAAAAAACTATGGTCAGAAACCACTTCAAAGATATCATGCAGCATTTACACTTTGATGTCAAGGGCACGCGCATGGAACAAGTTGGGACTGACAGGTTTCCTGCAATCTCCAATGTATGTGGGTTTGTTGTTCCCAACTCCATCAAACTTTCAACCCAGGCAAAATTCACTGGGAGCTTCCAGAATCAGTAAAAAACCTCGCACAGGTACATGCAGGAGCTGAGAAGGCGAAAAAGGAATACCGTGTTTGGTGACAAGCTCCCATACCTGGCAAAGGGAAACGGGTAATATGCCAGGTGAATAGTCAGTACAAGAACAATAATGCCAGAGTGTGGTTTGTTGATTGCTACAAGTATACCTGTGGCAAATGCAGAAAGAGATTTCGGGGCAGTACCAAGTATGTGCAGACAAGTAGTGGGTTGAAGATATGACTTTGACCACATGATTTCTTTGCTTGAACATTTCAGTATTATGCCGGTAAAGAACTGTCCCTTGTGCATGAACGATAAATCTCAGCCAAAAAAGAAAAACCAAACTGTGGTGACCTCTTACTAGAAGTGACAGAGGTGAGGGGAAATAGTGAAAACTTGCGCAGCCACTTGGCTTGTCCTTTTTGCATGCCAAAAGAACAACCTAATGGCTGTGCTGTTCATGTGCAAACTATGTTGAAGGCTGCTCTTTGGGCATGTAAATTTTAACTAATCCAGCCACTTGGCTGTCCCTTGGACATTGTAGGTAGAAAAGCCAAATGGCTGCCCTACGGACGTTCTAGTGTTAAAGGGCTTTTTTATTTGACAAAGTTGTTCAAAGCATGGCATCCACACTTTAACCATGCCATTGTTCTTTTGCACTGTTTAGATTACTGTTATTCTTCTTAATATTACTGTCTTTTTTATCTATTTTTAAGTCGTTTATTTATTATTTTATTTGCTGCTTGCATTGTGGAGTGAATGAAAAGCAATTTCATCTGTGCTGTATGTCTTATGGATGCAGCATATTTGACAATAAAGCTGACTTTGACTTTGACTTTCAGTTATATAAACAATTGTGTTACATTGCATTTAAATAACAATAGCAATTTGGGTAATATTTAAAAATGTTTAATAACATTTATTTAACACAGTCAATTTTTAAAAGGACAGTTGTCCCAATGAGCTTTCAGTTCATCTGACGCATGCGCATTACGCAATAAAATTCAGCAAGAAGACAGCGGCCGCCATTTTTCGACGACTCCTCATCTCGTAGTGGGCTCAAGAATTTTCATCGAGTTTGTGGTAAGTACTTTAAGTGTAAAATTTTTAAATTGGGGATTAATAATCACTTTACTCAAGATAGTGACAAGCACTGTTGATTTCTGGAAAAAACTAGGGCGGGAAAATTTTGAAAAGTTAGCTAAATACTAGGGGTGTAACGGTACACGTAGTTGATAGGGCAAATTCTGTTTGGATCACTTTTGTACCGCTTCGTTTTTGAGGTTGTTTTGTTTATCCCCTAGGCCCCCAATGCATAAACTCTGCGCCGAGGCGGAACTGATGTTAAGTCTGAGTTCCCGTCGAGACGCTCATGTCTGTGCTCGTGCCAGTTTAGGAAGGGGAGGAGGCCAGAGCGTAGAAGTGCTAGTGAGTGTATGAGAGCGCTTTCAGGGTGTGCCTTTTACGCGTCATTACTGCGTTAACGCAAGTGTTAACGGCAGAAATTATTTGTAACGCTGGTTAATTGCGCGTTTGAACTGAGTGTTTGTTGACCCTGTATTGAGGGAAGAAAACCGCGAACACGTCAGTTTCTGGGCACGCGGGTTAACTCCTCCTCTGCTCAGCGTCAACCCGAACACAAAATGGAGGTGGGCGGCTCCTGCCTCACTTCAAAAAACTCTGCACACCTGCTCCTACCGTTCTCCCTCACCCTCCTCAAACAAGCCTGCGTAGTTCTCTCATGGTAAGCAGGCACACAGCGGTGGCCTATATTTTGAATTTAGGACATCAGCAAACTATAACTTTAAGATAAAATGTATTAAATTTTTTATCGTTCAAGATATATGTATATATGTATATTGTAGCGACCTGGGGGTTGGCCCTGCCTTCAGCCCCAAAGGCTCATGGGAAGTGGGGAGCTTCAGGGTGAAACCTTGAGTCAGAGGGTTGTGTACTGAAGTGACCTCCATGCTGTTTGGGCTGTTTGTGTGCTTGATTAAACGGGTTCTGTGCAGAAAAGGAATCTCTGGTGCTCTACCTGTTTATTTCCTACCTGAGACTGTCTGGGGTCGTGACAGGGGCACGGACTGATCTCCAATGAAGCCATCTAAGTAGCAGCTTGGCATTCGCTACCCCACTCAAGTGATGGTCCGGCTGGATTGCTACATTGGTGTCAGAAGTGGGATGCTTAGGCGCTGCTACGCCACAGAGAAGCACACCATGGAGAGCTAAGCCGCGGGGACTAACGCCATTGTGGAGGCAGCATCAACTGCCTGATGGATCTAGCACCCACCGTCATCTGCAGCCTGGCCTTGCCCGACGCCAGCGCTAGACCATCTGGACCAGACTGTGATGACGGTGTGCAGCCCAGCTGAACTTTCACGAAGCAATGGCTTAGCACCGCCGGAACCACACCTGGCTCAGGTCAACATGGCGACCGGCCATGCGGGCTGGACGCTGAGGGAGACTCGTCACACACCCAGGCCTGACGTTAGAGGGCGCTACACTGCTGGACCTCCCACCTGCGGAGCTGCGAAACCTGTCAGCACGGACAGCAGAGCTTCGCTTTGGGGAGGAGGGTTCGACGAAACAGATCCATCAGCAGCTGGAGTCTCATCGCCGTAGCGACGACCATGAATGCCTGGGATGCCTGGGGACCTACTCTGCTGATGTGCAGCTCTTCGCTTGAAGACAGTCTGCTCCCCCATGGTGACGTGCACCTTGATGGTGGTGCTTCCACGGAGGCGGGGACTGAATATCCTGGCTGGGCACATACTGGCATGGGACTGTGTCAGTGACGGATGTGCTAACCCGGCTAGTTAAGAGGAGGACTGTACTCGGTGGTGGTTGGAACCCAGTAATGTGCGAAGGAGTCTTCAGCCAGTGTGTTCCTGTGTTTTGCTGTTTGTGTTGTGTTGTTCAGTTCTGCAGTGATGTGAGGTTTGTGGGGACACTTAACCCTTTTAGGTGGGGGCAGTGTAGCGACCTGGGCGTTGGCCCTGCCTTCAGCCCCAAAGGCTCATGGGAAGTGGGGAGCTTTAGGGTGAAACCTTGAGTCAGAGGGTTGTGTACTGAAGTGACCTCCTTGCAGTTTGGGCTGTTTGTGTGGTTGATTAAACAGGCTCTGGGCTGAAAGGGAATCTCTGGTGCTCTGCCTGTTTATTACCTCCCTGAGACTGTCCGGGCTCGTGCGGTTTATGGTGCACAAACAGCTCTCCAATGAAGCCATCTAAGTAGCAGCTTGGCCTTCACAACCCTGCCCAAGTAATAGTTTGGCTGGATCGTTACTATATATATATATATATATATATAT